>JXSR01S074176.1:67737-78454 GCA_000969725.1 Ophiothrix spiculata | reverse complement strand
TTTAATTTGGATCTCTGAATCAAAAGTTATTGCACATTTTGTAAAGACCAGAAAAATGTTGATGGTCTGATTTGTTAATCTGTAACGTTTTACCTTTTCCGGATCAATTTTGATCCAAATTCTCCTCAAATTTGATCCTTTTCGGATC
The DNA here is from genome assembly GCA_000969725.1 of Ophiothrix spiculata. Taxonomy (NCBI): domain Eukaryota; kingdom Metazoa; phylum Echinodermata; class Ophiuroidea; order Amphilepidida; family Ophiotrichidae; genus Ophiothrix; species Ophiothrix spiculata. Next base: position 78,306 of record JXSR01S074176.1, on the reverse strand, counting down.
AAAAAAGAGTGTGTTTGAATAAAATTAGTGATATTAGTGTTTAACACAAAATAATTGTATCAGTCTATATCATGTCACTACATACCGTACGATACTAATGCAAAAAACAATTTTTTCAAAACTTTTAAAGGCATGAATGATTTTCAATTTTTAAAATCTCACTGAATTAGACAAAATGTCTGCATTTTAATTTAACTTGTAAGTGCTATTTTGTAATGTTATCCAAAGCCAGGCCCATTCATTTTAGCACCATTTCAACACAACCGATTTACACAAGTCATACATGTACATGGAATATGCCAATTGATCATGACCTATCAGCAGATTCGCACGTAAAACATATGGCAACAGATTTGTTTGTTTAATACAGTTTTTAAGATTTTTGTTAACCTAATATCAGTCGACCAAATTGTCAAATTTAATAAGATTACAGAAAAAGAGTACATCGTTGTTGATAAATAACTCAAAGGTCAAAGGAATTTTCGCCATATTATGTCTGGAAACCATGGAAACGGACGTCGAGTGTGTAGTCTAATTGCTAATTATGTGGTAATATCTGCATATTTTATACATATCACAGTTGGGACATAAGAAGGAATAATTTGTACTGTAGCATGTTTTATAAGAGTAAAAATATGAAACAGAAGGAGGGAAAAGGATAGAAAGAAAACAAATCCTGTAGATTTAAAACTAAGGCCACATAACAAATAAGTTGTTTCTCGTCCCGCCCTCCTCACTTTGTGGTGCACGTGCCGCGTCATTTTCTAAATGTGATAAAAATTGAGCTAAGGGTCGCACCATTTGATTTTTCAGGGGGGGGGGGGGGCATGGAAGTTGGGGTCGAGTCAAGTTGAGTTTTTTACCCGCCGAGGCGGCAAAGTTCTTTTATTGCATTTTTAATGTTTTTCTTTACCATGTTTACCTTCAAGTAGTTGTGTATATTATTTTTTCTTACTCTTCTTTGGGTCAAGATTTGTTTTTCGCCGCCGATTTTTTTTCTTCAAAAAAACTTCCATGCAAATGGTGCGCCCCTAAATCATTCAAAAATTGAGAACCCACTTTTTAAAGGATTCTGTTCATTTTTGATGTTTCTAACGTCATAACTGCCATCAAACAAACAGCTATCTACGTATATCACATTGAGCTTAAAAACTCCTCTCTATTGCCTCCCATTTTGAGAAACCTCAGTTCGGACGAGAAACCACTTGTTTTTTATGTGGCCCAATATTATCTGGGTAATTTTTGGGCCATGGTTTCAGCTCCAGATAAAATTTTGAATTTGCACGATGTTGTCGCCTTACGTCCATTGACCTCACACTCAAAATCATTCGCGACCGGTTGTCCAAAGATGATGATCTTAAGAACAGAACATTATTTATATTGAGGACATTATTGAACACTTAGACTGTCGTGTGCTGCCTACTTCAGCTACAACAATACCATATACAGACAACGTTTTGGAATGGCAATGGGCAGCGTTTTGAGCCCCATTGGTTGTAACATTTTCATTGATTGGCTTGAAAATGAAGCCATCGCCTCTGCTCCCATCAAATACCGTCCATGTCTTTGGCGCAGATATGTTGACGAAGTTGCCAGTCTGAAGAAGTCGTTAGAGTTGCGATGAAACGTCAATGAAATGTTTATATATTTTACTCAATTTTCTTGGATATGAAAGTGATGAAACAATGACCTCTCTAATAGAATGTCTTGTTATAAATCAGTATGTACCAACCAAAGTGAATTTTTGACAAGAATAGTCTTTAAAAAGACAAACTCACGTTACCCGGTGGCCAAGGTCACGTTTTCAAGTGTCAAATGTTCATTACTTGATACGAATCAATTTTAACAAGCGCAAGTTGGTCTATACCGATGTTTTCCGGAAAGAAATGCAGCCTAGATATTGTGAGGACATGTTTACCAGTTCGGGGCTAAATTCAACGATGTTTTGTGCAAGTACTCACTCTTAAAAAGAAAGGATCAAATTTGATCCCATAAAGTATCAAATATGAGCTTATCCTTTTTGGGATCAAATTTGATCCTTTTTGGGATCAAATTTGATCCTTTTCGGATCAAATACACTCCTTTTTGATCCTAAAAGGATCAAATTTGATCCCAAAAAGGATCAAATTTGATCCCAAAAAGGATAAGCTCATATTTGATACTTTATGGGATCAAATTTGATCCTTTCGTTATAAGAGTGTACTTTAAAACCGAGTTCAAGATTTATTACCTCCCTAGGGTCAGAACAATTTAAATCGGTTAGGTAAGGTCACGTGGCCTTGTAACGACCAATTAGATGTATAGTTTTTTAAAATAATGTTGGTAATAATGAGGCTCTTCTTCAAAGAAGGCAAACTAAACGCATTCCAAATAACTGACCTATAGCAATACATGTACCTTTGGTGAATAGTAAAGAAGATTTGGGACGGCTTCTGTGACGCAATGAAACACCTGGAGAAAATCGAGTACAATTCTAGTACAAGATTGGAATGTGCACATTTGGAACATCATTCGAGTACACTTTTAGTACAATTCGAGTACACTTTAAGTACAATTCTAGTACAAAAAAATTGTACTAGAATTGTACTAAAAGTGTACTCGAATGATGTTCCAAATGTGCACATTCCAATCTTGTACTAGAAATGTACTCGATGTACTAGAATTGTACTCGATTTCTTTCAGGGACATGATCGATGCAATTCATCAGGGTTCAGTATGAATGGAACATTGTCATAGAGAAATTATGAAAAGTAACCTACGCAAATATTCAGGCGGGTATTCAGGTAACTGTGTAGTTTCTGCCAAAGTAAGAACATACAGGGTGTCCCACAAAAAACGCAACGAACTTTGAACTTTTATTTTGAGAGAACAGAGCCCGATGGTGAGCAAACGTTACAATAAAATTATAGAGTAGACTATTGGCTTTGACAGGATTTTTGATTTGTTTAATTTGGATCTCTGAATCAAAAGTTATTGCACATTTTGTAAAGACCAGAAAAATGTTGATGGTCTGATTTGTTAATCTGTAACGTTTTACCTCTGGTGACGTCATTGGGCACACGTTGAATGGAAATTGCTAAAAGCATCACATGATTAGGAGAAGCATCCCTTGAACCCATTTCATGACATAAGGACTCAATTTAATGATGATCTGCTGATATTAAGCAGATTGTTGCGTCTGGTTTAGTCAACCTGTTGCGTCCCCTTGACGGGCCAGATGAATCATTAGGTCTTAAACTCCTTTGTCTTCAGTTTTCTTCCGTGGTTTTGGTTATTATTGGTTGACATCTTTCATTAGAATCCCTTTTTTCGACTCTTTTGGTAGAAATTGTATCCTAAACTACCCGATTTTTGCACCAGAAGTAACAGAGTCAAGGAATATGAGAGTATCAGGAAGATCCGGACTTTAATTGAACATTTTGACCTATTTAAGTTAAAACTGAACTTAAAATATCACTTAATGTTAGGTACAGGTCAGGTAAGATTGGTTTGGATTGATTCTGCTCCAGTTGCTTGCAGAATTCTTTTCATTTCAAGTTTGCATTTCTTTAGCTGGAAGTCTAAACTTACAAATCGGACCAAAGTTGATTTAAAGGGCTTTTTTAAATTCTCCATATCTTTGGACTGGAATGGTAAAATAAAACGGGACAAAAAGCATGTTGCAGAGTAGTTACTCTACTTTTGAAAAACATACATTACTATGATATGATCTTTTGGCAACTATTTTTAAATATTTTTTATTTGCTCGTTGCATTAATATTGGGACAAGCTGTATATACTCACTGCATGGGAATTAGATTGGACTACCTATAGGCTCTTGTCATGTTAAATAATATTCTACATGATGGGAAACGTACGCCCACATGAACGACAAAATATTTTACAGGATGCTCCCTGCATACTATCTAGAATACTTTTCATCACACCGTTATAATATTCGTCTTCGAGTTCACAAAGTGCATTTGTAGTACTACTAAGTACGTTGACATTCTTCAATGTTTCCTTTTGGCGCTTACTTCTTTTTCTAATGGACAGGACATAATGACATTAACTAGTAACTAGTCAAATACGGTATTAGAGGAGTTAAACAAAAGGCAAAAAACGTTTCCTTTTGGCTAAAGTTAAAAATTAAATTTGATGAGAAAAAACAGCCACTATGACTTGGGGAATGTGGCATGGGGTATTTGCCCATTTCAGATTTTTCTTCTCCCAGTTTAATTGCACCAAAATTATACTTGTTTTGGTCTCAATGCAGACGCAAATATCACACTCACTGATCCCGTTTTTAATAATTCTAACGTGGTACAATGGTGTAGACCAGATGTAGACTATGAGGGACTACTGAAAGCCCAAACACGAGTATTTCCCATTCTTAAATGGACTCTATTAATGTATTATTGCCTTTTGGGAAGTGGATCTCAGGAAACATAGCATGTAGCGATTAGCACTAATGCATACCTTAGAGAACTCACTCATTGATAAAAATTCACTATTTATAGCGGATGTAGAGAAAATTTCCTACATAATGAAAATTCAACTTTTTTTTTTGACGTAGCCTTTTTGCGTCTATAATAACCTAGGACTATAGTTTATCTAATTGTTTTTTCCTGTTATTATCTAATTCTTAGAGAAATAAATATTTCCAGAAACGGATATTACATATTGAATACGACCATCCTAATGATGGTGTGAGGTTTGACATAATTTGTTATTTTGGAAAAAAAGTGTCAAAAACCATGTTTTGCTTAAACTTTTCTGCTTTTGTAAAATTTTAAACCTTTTACTTTTTGGTATTAATGTTTAGGAGAGTTTTAATTTGAACTTTTGAAACATTTTAGACTCTAGGAACAAATGTCTGCTCTGTTGCCAAATCTGTGTCCATACAATGAATTTTACAATAATGGTTTTAAGTTTAAAATCGGAATGTATTTGTATTTGACCACACATGACCGTGGTTTTCTGTCAGAACCATTTTTACACTTAAACCCCTGGGACATACAAGACATACTTTGTGTTTGTTTTGTTAAACAAGGGGGCAGGGTTAAGTTTTTTGTGTGTTTCGAACTGCCACCTTTGGTCAAAAAACTTTGCAATGATCAATTATTCGGTTGCAAACTTAGTATGAGAGCAATATATGTCAGAAGTTCAAGTTAAGTTCTCTTTCACTATAAAAAGCTTCAATCAAGATTAATAGCATTTTATTGCGTTCATATGGTTACAGTTAATATGATTGTTGAATACCTTTAACATTGTATTCGTAGCATAGTATTCTTTAACATTGTAAACTGGTATTTTGTATTGTGTAAGCGACTAGTAATAATTGAAATCACTGCGTATTAATATTTTTTGTTCATAAATCGTTCATGATTTTGGTATTATTTGTGACTAATTTTGTTGCTACCAGATGGACAAACATTGAACATAATCGACTTTGTTGTTAAACAATTTGTAAATCAGATTATTTGTTTTCAATAGGCCAGTTCAGATATATTGTAAATGCATAACAATGCATTTTGTAATCTGTTGTAAAATATTTTGTTAACCCATTATTTATATTCTATTCACCGGATTCAGTAAGTTTAGATAATCCCCACTTAAGAAATTGTGATCCGTAACAATCCTTTTGTGTTTACATGAGGGAAAGCAAAAGAAAAACGACCAGACTTGTTTGCTTTTGTCCAAAATTTCAAAAGTGTCCGATTTTGTTCAAAATGGTCTCAAACTATCCCTCTTGCAAAACTGTCTGCACAAAGTAATAGTTTAAAGTGCATCAGATCAGTTATTGCTATGGTTACAGGTCAAGGAAAACTTTGTGCTACATACACCAATGCAATGGTAAATATGGACTTTGTTTTTCTGCTACCATGGCAACGATTGACCTTACACACTTCAAACTATCACTTAGACACTTTTGCAAGAGAAACAGTTTGAGACCAGTTTGATATATTATTATGTTCTGAGCTGTCCGATTTTCAAAAAAATCGGACAGGGATATCGGACAGGATTCAAAATATCAGATTTTGAACATAATAATGATAAAATTGGATGGATTTTTTCGCATGATACTGAAAGATATTGGTCTCGCTATGAGTTTTAGAAATATCGAGCTCGACGCTCTGCGCGTCTCGCACGATATTTCGTAAAACTCATAGCTCGACCAATATCTTTTTGTATCATGCTCAATCCATCCAATTTTATATCAAAATTCTACATATAGATACTAGCTGATACTGCAGGGCGGTTTTCGTCTCCTTGTTTCCTTGGGCAAGAAACTTTACTCTACTTGCTCCGTGGTCGGAGAGTTAAAGCCGTGGGTCCCCTGTACGAATAGACTCCTTCATGGGGTATGCATTATACAAGTACTTGTATCATTGATTGATTGATTGAATACTGCATCTTAATGGAAATAGTTGGTAATTTTCATCACCAAACCAAGCCTCCGCATGACCAAAAAATTGCAGTTATTTTAAAATAAATTTTGTAACGTATATATTATGCACCTGCGGTATACTCATTATAAAAACTTTGGATCGACTCAGAGTAACATTTGATATAGCAACAGCTGATATGTTTTGTGATTGATAATATGTGTGACTGTTTTGTAGCTTCGGTTGTAAGTTAACACTTATTAAATCATGGTTCTCAAGAGGCCTCAACAACTTCAGTAGGTTTGCATAGCTAAAACATGACTCATATTTTTTTTCACGAACTTTATATCGTGTTTATCCTTGGTTTTTACCATAAGTGAACTTGACCTTCATAAATCAATGCGAAAAAATTAAAAAGCAAAATGTACCGGTCCACCGAATTAGGATCAAATTAACGACCTTAAATAATGTGATATTATATTACTGATAATTCCATTAATCGGGTACTTTTGTTACCCTTGACAATGTCTATTTTTTGCTACGTTAAAGATATATAACGTAGCTTAATCTCATCTCAGGTCGTTTCGTTATTGTGTCGGTAATATTGAATAAAGTCAATGAAGACAACAAATTTTGATATTTTCATTTTCCCATAAACGTGATAAAGAAGGGGATTAATTAATATTTTCAATCACCACCCTTTGATTGTAACTTACTCAGTTCAACATGCACTTTTTGAAGTAAAACAAGTACCAGTATAAATGTGCAGTAGTTTCAACCCACTCTTAAGGTGCGTTTACACTGTGGCGACTTATTATTGGTAACGACAAGCAACGTAGACCTGCGGATTGCAGTTTTGAATTATCCGCTCGTCGTCGTTAGTTAGAGTCAGTTAACGTTCACACAACCCGCTAGCCACGCACACTATCGTTAATATCAGTCGTTTTCAGTTGCAAGCTTTTAGTTGCAAGCAAGCCCGTAGCCAGGGGGTGCGGTGGGGGCGTCGCATCCAAATTTGACAATGTACGAAAAGGTCCACAAAAAGTCCCTAAATGTCCAACAAAAGAACACCCAAAAGCACCAAAACACATAAATGTAGGTCGTTTTTTGCAAAAGTGCTAATAACCTTTTTTTTTTTTGCTTGTCACTTTGTCAAAACCACTAAAGTAAGTTTAGGGTCGACCAAAACGAAAAATTTTCCTCCAAAAGGTCCGTCAAAGGTTGAATGTAAAATGTATAACTCAGATAATCGCATTCAAAAATTTCAACCAAAATGAAGTAAAATTTTGAGAATCGGTTCAAAACTTTATTAAGCAACACAATCCAGTTATGTTTACTGCCTTTTCAACTGTCTGTGAAGAAAAATTTGAATTTTTGGTTAAAAATGAATAAATGTCCACCTCCGCCCGTTGTATATATTCTGTTGATTGTCTTCAAATTAAACAGATATATGTCATATTTTCATAATTTTCTTGAAATGAAACTTTGCAGGAGTTTTGAAGTACAAGGATTGTGAATCTGTAAAAGGATCAATTTCGGCAAATGACGACCTTGACATGTATTTTTACCTGAAGCGGGCAAAATGAATTAGTTTTCTTCATATACCGCTCGATTGAGATGGACGCTCTCATCGTCTTGAAACGTAATATACCAAAACAAGGCCACTCCACTTTTGATTAAAGGTCTTCACCATAACATGATAATGTACTAGACGTAATTGAGAATATATGTGCGGATATTTAATAACATTAGTGCAAAATCACATAAAATCCCCGTTAAGATTGACAAATGATTATTTGAATGTACTTTAAAAGAATTGAATACTTAGTGAGATTTTGCTGTTCTTTTTTTCTTGGATTTGTAGTTTGCCAATGGTTGGTGATGTTGTTGATACTCGTTATATGCCATTCGTTGGGAATGGTCATCTTGCTACCGCTATATACAGCGATACTATATATGTTAATGGTGTCTACAGTGGACGTCTGGGTAAGAAATAAAAGTATAAAAGCAATTGTTAATAGCAAATGTTGCATTTGGCACGGTTCCCAATTCATGACGGAAGCTTTTGAGTCATACGAAAGGGCTTGACGCAATTGTCTTGCATCATGATGCAGAAATATATTGAGTCATGATTCAAATATAGATGTATTGTAGTGCTTTGAATGATGCAGAAAAAAATCCGCAAGGGCCTCTATTATTATAAACAAAGAAGGTAGTTATTTTTTTCTATTTTTTTGCGTCATGACTCAAAATGCATTTCGTCATGGCTCTTGAGTCAAGCCCTTTCGTATGTTGGAAGACATTCCGTCATGAATTGGGAACCGTGCATTAACTTACACGCCCTTATCGTTCATCGCGTTCCCAGTAATATTCGTAACTCATCAGCACTTGCGACTTTGACGTTTGAGTTTGCAGGTAAAAGGTTACCCGAAATGCAATGCGAACGCGATGAACGATGAGGGCGTTTTAGTTGTGCAACATTAACTAGGCAAAAACGCAACAGTCACGTGCGAGCCGGAAAATTTAATTCTTCTTCCCGCTGATTTTAGTGCAAAGAACCAAACTCACTACTCACAATAAATCCCTTTTTTTGTGAAAAATAAAGAATAGTTGTAATTGATTAAATTCATGAATGTCAATATAAAACTCATATCTAACACATAATATAAAGTAGAAGTTATGAATTTTATCATATAAGCGAAAAAAGAGAGATTTTTTGACTAAAAGTTTTTTGAAAAAAACCTGAACATTTTCACTCTTAAAATATCACATTTTCACCTCAGAGAATTCTCCTTTTAGAAATCTGAATATACCCATGTGTACTCAAGAGCCTTGGGAATCCTACAGCCGTCTAAACGGTTGTACATTTATATGGAAGTATATTAATTATTTTTTTCAAAACAAGTTTGTAAATTTGACATGATTCAGCTTGGTTGCGTGCGATAAGTAACGAGACCGTCGTACCTGCATTCTGCACAAGTTCAATGGCAGGTCACTTGTAACATGTACAGGTTAATTAGATGCGCGGTGTTTTGAAAAATATTAAATAAGATGGCATGTTTTTCACCGGGCGGTACGTGTTAATAGCAAGCCAATGGCGAAAGCAGAAACACTTGTCGACTTCCGATTCGGGTAAAGGTGTCAGAATAAAATTAATTTGAGCCTTTTTACATGTCCAATCTACCGTTTAGTAGCTGTAAAATTCAAACAAACTCTTGGGATGATTTAGTTAAATTTTGGAAGTTAACAAAGTAATTTTCGAGCTTCATTTGAATTTTAGACTTGGTGACTATGAGTGAAAAAGTTCCGAGTTTTTTCAATAGACTTTTTGGTCAGGAATTTATTTTTAAATCTGCTTGTTCTCATTAATCTGTTTTTGTCAGAATTTGTACTTCATACATGTGTTAGACAAATGTTTAATATCAATATTCCTTCCGTATGAATTATTATGACTATCGTTAATAACGTGTTAATTAATGTATTCCTTTATCTAGGTAAATTTGCTTTTCTCATTATTTATTTTTGAAACCTACCCAGTCCCTTATTTTGACCTTCCCTGGTTAGCGCATGACTTTTACGTTATTGCCTTGTTAAGTGCAACATTCCAATTAAAACAACACCTAAAAGGCTGTATACAAGATTATGAAACATACAGACCGACGAGTTTCAAATTATATTTGAATAATGTACAGTATGTGTTTTATCTTTATCTCAGGCCATATTACCTAACCTTAGAATAATAATATTTCAAATACTTTTCGCTTTACTAGAAAATAGTCACCGTGCCCGGATACCCTCGTATAATGCAATCCAACTACGCTTCCAGGATCCCGCTTTGCAAGAGGATGCAACAGAGAGCTACCAATTGCAAGTATCTGGTGGTGAGTTACACTTCTTGTTCAGAATATTCGCCGTCACTTTTCATATACGAAATACAGTCATTTTCACATTTCAGCCGACCATATCTCGAGATTGACTTTAGCGCAATTATGCACCTTTCAAAGTGCCGCGTCACATGTACCACGTGTATCAAAAAAATTGTGCACGGATTAAAACTGATTTTGACCTTGATAAAAGCACCAAATCATAATTTTCATGTTATTGTAGTAAAGTAGATTAAATAAGCTTTCAAATGCAGAAAAAATTATAGAAATCGGATGAAAAATAAAAAAGATATGACCAATTTTGTGAGTACTTTTAG
>JXSR01S074176.1:47136-63958 GCA_000969725.1 Ophiothrix spiculata | reverse complement strand
ATTGGGTAAAATTTCACCAACAGTTGGTTAATATTATTTACCCAACAATTGGGTTGTTCATAGTTTAACCAACGCTAAAAAATTGCCCAACAGTATAACAGTGTATCAACCTATACAATATAGAAATAACCATTTTCACCATTCATTTCATGAAAATTAGACGGGGTGCAACCGTAATTAACAGAGGCGGCGCAATTTCCCCCATCTTTGACGTCACATGATAATAAAAATACTTTGCAGAATTGCCGAATCACTAAACAGTGAACTTTTAAATATAGTGGACTTAAAACGTATATAATTTTTTGTACTTTTGATTTATATCCAACATGTTCAGTCTCCATTTTCACGTTGCACTTTGTCCTATTTCTTTTAATATTTACAAAATAGGTCAATGGCTGGCTTTGCTAGAAAACGAAGACGTAACAGCGTCTGTGTTCATCTATGCTCATCAATACTACCATACATTACTGATCACCAGGGTGACGATAGCCCGGAATCTAGCTGACACGGGCCAGGAGTATGTGTTCACAGTCAGCAATAACCGTGGTCCTGATAGCGAAGATGTTATGTTTTATACTACTCAATCTTGCACTGGGTTAAATATTGAGGGGTTGAATTGGTAAGTAATTTCATAATTTAATCGTTAGCCAGGCTAAAAGAGGATATAGGGACAGCTTCCCCATACTGCCTCGCTTCCAATGGTTTTTTTGTACAGGTTGTCATGAATGGTATTAGTGATAAAACATATCTAAAACGCAAAATTGGGATGAGGTCTGCTTATTGGGGACCCTGCTAATTGAGCTATGTTTCTTTACTAATGCATTCATCACAATACCAAAAATCCCATTTGAAGACAGGAATGATCCTGATGATCTTCTTTAAGCCAGGTTAGTGTCACCTGGTGCGGGGATTATTTGCAGGTCGAGTACATGAGCACCTTCTTGAATGAGTTGCTTAGATTCTGGTCTGATATATTCTACAAAGAGTGGTCTGTTTGTAGTATAGAGCTTTCGAATTCATGACGGATCATTCTAGCGACGGTAGGGCCATTTGGTCAACTACAATAAACGAATAGCTCTTAAGGCCTTGTATCCATTGGCTGTACCTATATTCCGTGTGCACTTGTCTCGTTTTCTATTGTTAGTAATTGTGCGGCGCAAGACAGACAATAAACTTCGTTCTGCTTAGTGATCATATCAGTATCTGCCGTACACAGGCGACTGATATATGATCACTAAGCAGAACGAAGTTATTGTTTGTGTTGCGCTGCACAATTACGAACAAAGGAAACCGAGACTAGGGCATACTGCATATGGGTACAGCTAATGGATACGAGGCCTAACATGTCCGTATATACCACTGTTCGCATTCCACACTCATGCACGATGCATATTTAGGCCCTGTATCCATTAACTGTACCCATATTCCGTGTTCCCTTGTCTAGTTTACTATTGTTTATAATTGTGCGGAGCAACACAGACAAAAAATTTCGTTCTGCTTAGTGATCATATCAGTGGCATATGTACGGCAGATGATTCCTATGACCTGGCAGCACCAACAATCAACATGTTCATACTTGGTAAGCACCAGGTAATAGGAATATCTGCCGTACACAGGCCACTGATATATGATCACCAAGCAGAACGAAGTTGATTGTCTGTGTTGCGCCGCACAATTATAAACAATAGTAAACGAGACAAGGGCACACGGAATATGGGAACATCCAATGGATACAGGGCCTTATGTACCACAGACAATAAGGTATAACCATACTTGACATTCCAAAGTACACACTTTGGGTAACTATTGTGAAATATCATTGCATAACGTACAATTATCATTTGATTAATGTAGACCAGTCTCATATCAGCGCCCGTAAATGTCCAATGGTTCATATTCTTTTATGCATGAACAATTAGCAGTATCGCTATCTAGGCGGTGGATATGAATATTCATAAGGCGGAGTACAAGATTTTAAAATCAACTTAAACCACTGAAAGAAGTCTGAATTTCAGAAAATTTTACGCAGATAATATAAAAGAAAGTCTTAAAAACATTTTACAATTTTAAAAAGTTTGAATTTTTAAACTGTATGTCCAATACCGAGATATTTAACGGAGTGTTTATTTTGAACAAGACCGATGAAATTGGGTCTCGAAATTCAAGCTAAAATTAATACTTATCAGTATCATATATACAGGGCGTCTTAATAAAAGTGTAACACTCGGAAATTGCTTGTTTTAGGCATGAAATCGTGTCGTAATTTATACAAATTTGATGTTAAATTCAAGATAAAGGACCTATCTTTTCTGTACAATTTACCCCACCACGATAGCTTTTGTCAATCTGGAGATATACAATTTCCGAATATTATATAATATATATAATATTCAGAAACGTGTGTTTCTATCACTATATTGAAAAGTGGCACAGAGTGGATTTCGCTTACCTGCAAACAATTGCGTATATCTCCAGATTGACAAAAGCTATCGTGATGCGGTAAATTGTACTGGAAAGATAGGTCCTAAAATTATCTTGAATTTGACATCAAATTTGTATAAATTACGACACGATTTCATGCCTAAAACAAGCAATTTCCGAGTATTACACTTTTATTGAGACGCCCTGTATTTAAAGTGTACCGCAGAAAACAAAGTTTGAAGCTCTTTGTGTTAGTTCACCGAAAATCTTCCGATAAATATTGATAAAACAGATTTGATGTAGGCATGGATGTAGGTGTTTACTCTTGTGAGTCTACAGACACTAATTTTCCGGATGTGATGATCAGTGCGCATGCGTAACCAATTAAGTTTAGGAGGCAGTATTTATTTAGTAAATGTCCAGTAGACAGCAAGCAGTGGCATGGCTCAACGAGTCCCGTCATAGTCGTTTTCTAAATTTCTATTTTTTGTTTCTGCCGTGGCGTGTTGATTTTTCTTCAATTATTCACTGTCACGACTGAAATTCTCGAATTTTGACATAATTTATATAAAAAAAAAACACTAAGAGGTTACTTTTCAATCAAAAAAACAAATGTCAGATTCAATAATTTTCACATGAAATGCAAAATTTTTCAACACAGCGAGGGCGAGCCATTCAAATCGCAAGGTCCGAGTTACATGCACGCTGCTTGCATCAGCATGACCCGTAATGACAAATGGTGCTGGTTATCGAAATCTTGGTGCCTGGTTTTCGCAATACAAACAGCATGCAAGTATGAAGAGCCGATATTAGGTACCTTTCATACACCACATCAGCGTATTTATTTCTCCTTGTATTATCTTCAATTTTAAAGTCTTATAGGCAAAATATATTTCCCAAATTTCATCAATCTGAGTTTTCCTGTTTTTGCTAGCGGAATCGACTAAACTGATGTCTTTTTATCTTCTTAAAAAAAATTGATGTAGGGGTTGAAATTCGTGTGTTTAAAAAGGCTCAAAATCGTTGATTTTTATAGCAAATACCATATTATGCATCATTTTTTACCAATAGCAAATAATTCACTCACATTATAAAGGAAAAACTCCAAATTTTCATACCCACGTTCCCAATTTGCATTTGCTTTCTCCTTGTTCAAATAATTAGGGGTCAAAGTCAGCTTTATTGTCAGGTCACGTTAATAAAAAAAATCTCGCAACCAAGATTTTGTAATATCGATCGAGAGATCTTGACTACACATTGCTCATTATAAGCTCATTTGCATAGGACCACAGGACACACTGAGACGTGGTGGAATATAATTGTACTTGGTGTGTCATGTTGGGCGTCGCTCACATCATCCCTAATGATATCAAAGGGTCCCTATTGTAAAGGCCATCGAGATCAGGCTAGGCTATTACAGCTCTCATCTACGTACATCTATTTACATCTACAGGAGTACTGGAGCCATATGAAGGGTTGTGTATGGTTCAGTCAACCCAGTCTATATTTCGCAACCTGAATTCGCATGACATCGTTCCTCCTTTTTGCCGTATGACCCTGTGACGTATAAGTCCTATCCCTAACCTCAGGCACTCTGAAACTTCCCGGGGAAACTTCCTTGAGGATGTGATCATATGGCATTATACAATGTAACTAGTTTAACAGTCACAATACGGTTGATAATCCTTGGTGATTTCTCAATATATGGAATGTAAGATCAACGCTTTTGCTACAAGATTATGCTTGGTATTAGAAAGAGGGATTGTGTATCCAACTGCAGCGTATACTCAATGACTGACACTGACTACCTTGTCTATTGCGTGAGGAGGCGACAACTGAGTTTCCTGGGTTCGGGAACATCCTTCGTCTTCCAGAGGAAGAGCCTGTCAGATGCCATGCTCTCTAAATTCCACCACTTGGCAAAAGGAGACCCAGGGGTCGTCGTACCTTTTACTCATCTTGTATCAATCATTTGTTGGGATAAGACGATCACGAGATATCAGCTGACCAAATTACCACAATTGCCCAAGATCGTTGTGCTTGGAGAAATCTTTGAGTCGCCTGCTCGGCAACCGAAGCATGATGACAGTCATTGTTTTGTTCGTTCGATGTTTTTTTTGTGATGTATTCGTTGTACTTCATCCATCTTAATTCTTCTTTCAGCAAATACACATCAGGAAGAATCGCTGAAACTGAAACTGAAGACAGCGACAGGACAACAGTGCACATGTTTTACACTGAAATACAATCAACACTAACACTGGGCGCTACGGAAAGCAGCAAAACATGGTTATTCGCGACATCTGTTGACACTGACGAGAACAGAGCCAGAACTGCGTATGAGGCATTGGATAAGGTTTCTGGTGAATTGGACAGTATACATCTACAGTATTGGAGAGATAATTGGGGAGCGGGACGTATAGAAGCTGCCGGGGATCTCGAATTGAGGAAAGTACTATATGCAAGTCAATATTATTTGAAAAGTTCTTTACCAGCGCCCGAGACTTTTGCTGAACAAAATGAATTTTATGGCGTCAGTGCGAGTGGTTTAGGTGAGTCTTTTCATTCTAAATTCACTAAAACATTAACTCTCAAATTTAAAACTTAAACTAAATTGAAACTGGTACCAGACAACATGGATTTGATCCTGGGACCTTGGCCTACTTAGCGACCTGAGTTAATGAGTCAGATACAGAATGACGATATATTTAATATCTGTAGGTCTTCTAATCCTCTTTAAATGCATCTTGGGATTTAGGAGATGTTAGAACAGGGTATAGGTGAAGACCTAAATTCACAATTTATAGCATAAAACAACGGACCCTCGCATGGAATCAGAAAGGCGAACCAGAATTGCATGAGTTCAAAATACCGTCACAACATATCTAAAAGTCAGATTCCATTTATCCGTCTGCGGTGCGTTTTGCACTGTAAGGCTACTGGTAGTGGTATTATTTAAAGCACACGATTAAATAAAGTTGAATGGTATAAGGTTGAAGCTTTAAATTTTACAACTACCAGTACCCTAACAGTGCAAAACGCACCGCAACCGCACCGCAAACGGCTAAAAAGAATCTGACCTTTACACAATCTTTGCAGGTAGCAGTGGCAACAACAGAGGACACGTGTCATGGGACATGGAGACATGGGTGTTCCCAGTCGTTCTTTTGTTGCAACCATCAGCTGCTAAAGACATGATCAATTATCGTGTTAACAGAATGGCAGAAGCTGCGGAAAGAGCACAAGTAGATGGTTACGAAGGCATTAGGTTTCCTTGGCAAAGCGCCTTTACAGGTAAGATGCCGATAAATACCTTTGTAATTCTGTGTTGAATCAACATTGAAACAAATAACAATAACAAAAACAAACAAAAATTTAAGTTTTTTAGAGTTGACATTCATTCATTTTTCATTATCCACATTATACATCTTCAAATCTTATAATATTTTGTATTACTTTATCTATACAAGGGGTAGACGTGACACCAGATTCTTGCAATGCATGCCGGGAAAATGCATTACACGTGACGTCAGATATTGCATTTGCCGCACGACAGTACATTGCAGCCACCAGAGACATTGATTGGCTACGAAATGAAAATGGCTGTGAATTTATCAAACAAATGGCCGACTTTTGGGTTTCTAGAGCTGAATATGATTCGTATTCGGATCGATATCACATACGAGGTAATTAAAGGTTAATACCATTTGGTTACAGGGGTCTTTGTGTAGGCATCCAGTACACAGACGATTGATACATAATTGGTCGTCAAAAAAACAACAACAAACAAAAAAACAAACAAAAAAACAGGGAGCTTTCGATTTCGCGGCGACGGATGGACTATTAGATTAACCTTTTCGATTGCAACACCAGATGTATGTTGAATCATGTGAAGTCCGTAGACAAAAAGCTTTATTCTGGCAAATTTATACCACTTTCTAAACAAAGCAATCATTTAGGCCCGGTCCAGACTCCACTATCGTATAGAATATTTTGCTTAGAATATTCTATGCTGACGACAAACTGACGTAGGTCATCGAATAAAACACACAGTTTAATTTGATTACCTACGTCATTTTGTCGTCAGCATAGAATATTCTAAGCAAAATATTCTATACGATAGTGGAGTCTGGAGCAGGCCATATCAGTCGCATATTATATCCGTCATGGAATTGATAGTCCCATGCGAAGCCGAATTTACAATACTAGTCGTTTTTGATGGAAAGGTTTGAAATATTTCATAGTGCCCCAAACATCAACCGATATCAGTGGTTTGGCCCCAGGAAAAAAATCAGTTTGTCGAATTCTACACCAGAGTGCATGGGCGACATTTCAGGGGGGGGGGGCAGGGGGACACGTCCCCCCACGTTTTGAAGGGTGGGGACACATTATCAAATGTCCCCCCCCCACGGTGTTTATTTATTTGCAAATTTCTTCACATTACCCACAAAAATACGTGTTAGGAACAGCCTCAGAATGCAAAAAAACGCTAGGGCTTCAGGGGGCTTCGCCCCCCTGACCCCCAACAAGGGGCTCTGTCTTCACATTACCCACAAAAATACGTGTAGGAACGCCCTTAGAATGCAAAAAACGCTAGGGCTTCAGGGGGCTCCACCAAGGGGCTCTGTCTTCACATTACCCACAAAAATACGTGTTAGGAACACCCTTAGCCCCTGACCCCCACCAAGGGGTTTTGTCTTCACATTACCCACAAAAATATGTGTTAGGAACACCCTTAGGATGCAAAAAGCGCTAGGGCTTCGCCTCCTGACCCCCACCAAGGGGCTCTGTCTTCACATTACCCACAAAAATACGTGTTAGGAACACCCTTAGAATGCAAAAAACGCTAGGGCGACCCCCACCAAGGGGCTATGTCTTCACATTACCCACAAAAATACGTGTATGAACACCCTTAGAATGCAAAAAACGCTAGGCCACCAAGGGGCTCTGCCCACTTGACACCCGCCGGGTGCTCCACCCCTTGGACCCCCACACTTCAAAATGAAAAATGAAATGACTCCCATGACATGCTAGAGTGAGAACTTCTCACCGACTGAATTTTGTGATATATGGATAATTAGACCATCTGGGTCAAATATTTGTATATGTGTATAATTTTATTCAATTCTTATTCAAGTCCAAATACAAGTATATAAAACTTTACAACTGAGGTTCAAGTATCAAATTCTAGCCCATTTTAAGGTGGGTTTTTCTAAACAGAACTTCTCACTGAGAACAGATATTCTATAATGGGTATCAATAATTCCCATCAATGTAATTTATGGTGATTTTGTCCACCTTGAGACAATAAGACACCTGATAGACTACGACCTTGTCTTAAACATGATTATAAGAAGTGTGTAAAACAATGGTTTAGAAAATGCAGTACCTTCAACACAATGGAACGAGTCTTCACTTCTACTTCCTGGAGTTCCAGGCAAGTACAAGTATTGGGGAATTGAATCTCAGCTGTTATTCTATGTTCTAGGCGTCATGTCACCAGACAGATATCACACCAGCGTGGACGATTCCGTGTTTACCAATGTCGGAGCAAGTCTCAGTATACATTTAAGTAATTATACCTCGTGTTTATGTAATACTGACATTGATGAGGCACAATATCGTGACGTAGCCACCAAGTTGATTGTTCCGTATGATGAAGACAGAAAGTACCACCCGGCATTCGAAGGATATGCTCACGGTAAGGTTGTACAATGGCCCGCTCGTCGATTTTAGCGCTTCAGTATAATGGTTGTCATATACATAATCCTTAAACAGTTCAACGAATGATCCTGGTTGTACCGATACACACAGTTCCAAACATACGATGCACATCATATACGGAAATCGCGCCATACAAAGAAAGATATGCACCTACATTTGAACCGATGTAGTAGTCCCCCGTTCTTATTGTTCGGGTTGTAAAGTATAGACTAACGATTCTCACATTAGTTTCAAGATTAATTCCATTATGGTCCATGGAAAACGGATTTCGAATACAGCGGGGCTAAGATTACCTTTATCATGTGTTTATATCGGTTAATCATGTTAATGAGGGGAGCGTGGCCGAGCGGTTAGAGCACGGGTCTCGTAATACAGAGGATGTGGGTTCGAGCCCCGGGCCCGGTCCGGTAGTTTACGTCTCCTTGTTTCCTTGGGCAAGAAACTTTACTCTAATTCTTCCGTGGTTTGGAAGTCACGTTAAGTTAAGCCGTTGGTCCCCTACGAATGCTCCTTCTCGGGGCGCTGCATACAATGTATACCTGGTGAGTCTATTATAGGTGATCCGGTTGTGTTCCGTAGAATATCAGTACATCACAACGGGTGTTCATTTGTGGGTGTATAGTAAACGCCTGTAACTGAGGAAATTAATAAGTGTTTATACGTCTTATAGCACATAAGTTAACCGATGACACACCTACAACCGAGGACGGTGACTAGGAGAGTAGGTGCATAACTCACCAGGTACACATTGTATGCAGCGCCCCATGAAAGAGCATTCGCACAGGGGACACACGGCTTAACGTGACTTCTGTACCACGGAGCAATTAGAGTAAAGTTTCGTGCCCATGGGAAACAAGGAGACATGATCCGAACGGCAGTGCCGATCGGAGATCGAACCCACAACCTGCATGATGATGGAAATATACGTAAAATACTATTTAGAGAATGTTCTCTTTTCGGGGTCTAGGGTATGTCCACTATTAGTTGAACAAATAAGATAAGATTTGAGAACATGTAATCCCATGTTCAAATATTTTTGATTTACAATACATAACGCCTCGTTTGATTTATTTCAGATGACATTATTCCAAATTCAGTTTTTAACAACATAACTAACAATCAAATCCAGCAAGCAGATACCATTCTTGCCGGCTATCCATTCCTCTTTGATCCAGAAAATCGAGAAGCGCGGGCAAATGATCTTAACGTTTATTTTGATGTTACTAATGAATTAGCGCCCTCTACGACATGGGCAATGTTTTCAATCGGCTTCAGAGAAATTGGCGATGAGGAGAAACAACGAGATACATTTATGGATAGTTACATGCCATACTATTGTGATCCGTTTAAGGTATGGGATACATGTAAACTTTATACTGCTTATAAAGGAATTCTTTATAAAAATTGTGATGCCTTACATCAAAGGGTATAACTTGGGTCCAGAAAAATTGAGTTTTTGGTATAACTGGAAAGCTTGTTTGATTAGCTTTAAAATGACGAGAAAACAACAACAAAGAATGATAACATTGGCGGATTTAAAAAAACACACTTCTGAGAAAACGCGTATGTAAATCAAGACAATTTTAAACTCAAATTATTGCTGGTTTTCAAAGAATCTCATTCCAAAACTCAGCACTTTTACTTGAGTGGTGTTCACGTTAGTGAGTCGAAAAGCACTCTTTCAGAATGAAAAAAATATTTTGGCCCGTATTCCAGAAAGGTTTTAGCTAAATCAAGGTTTTATTTCACGTCAACAGCACGACTCATTGTTCTGATTGAAAGCTGCAATGATGCGTATCATTGCTGTACAGTTGATGCTCAGTTAAACAATGGTTTAAAAACTGGTTTAGCTAAACATCTTTCTGGAATACGGGCCTTTATGTTTTACTCTTTTACATTGACAGAATAAGAACTTTAAACCCTGATCGACACCAGAGAATACAAGTGTTGTTGTGTGCTCATGCTTCCAACCTATGTTATACCAATAGTTCTACCAATTGAGTTACCTCTCGTAAAAAACCCCTTTTCCTATATGTTTCAATTTGTATAGCAATGTTTTGAATAAACTTGTTCATTTTCATAGGTTTGGACTGAATCACGTGACTGTCAAGGAGCTACAAACTATCTTCCCGGTATAGGCGGGTTTCTTCAAACCATAATGTTCGGCTATGGTGGTTTCCGTCTAGTTTTAGAAAGCTTATATTTTAATGCAACGCTACCGCCAAGGACTACCTCCCTTTCATTCTATGAGTTGGATTACCTTGGAAGCAAACTAAATTTCCGATTCACTGGAGATACAATGACAATAACTGTGGATGTATTAAATACTGAACTTCCACTTGAACTGGAGTTATTTGATGAGGAAAGAGTTGTACCTCTTGAAGAGCATAAGCCACCTATACGTAAGTTAAATGCTAGCTATAGTATTGGACAATTCAATGATTCGTTACATACTTCCCCACACACCGCCCGTCTTCCTTCAGAGAGGAACCACCGGGTATCTCGAAGGTTTGCTGGTTCTGTTGAAAATGGAAAGACGCTTGTTATGATTACTCACAATAGACCAGTTTCGTATGTCCCATAATGCGTCTTGAAAGTACCGCAAATACGGGCATTTCTGCGCGAACGACCATATTACTACGTTGTGCGCATGACGTCATTTGCGCAGAAGGTAATAATATGGTCAACTGAGCGTTTACGGCACTTTCAAGATGCATTATGGGACATACGAAAGTGGTCTATTATTTGAGGTTGTGTTATTCGGAAGGAATCTTTGATTTAACAGAGCCTCTCGTTTGCAGGAAAAAAACCCCACTATTTGGTTGCAGAGATACTGAAATAACTGTTGCGAAGTCCACAAAAAGGTTTTAAGCAATTCTAACTTCTTACGTATATATAATATTAATCGAATTGCTTGTGTTATCACTCGTCTGATCGCCTGTGGTAGAACGGCAGAATGCAATCAGCACTGTGAAATATAAGAAACTCTAACGAACCCATCACTTCTGTGGTGGCTCAGTGGTAGAGCGCCAAGGTATCAACGGGAGGTTGTGGGTTGTTCTGTTTTGCTTGTATATATTTTATTTTGCCTTCATTCTGTTTATGTAACCCATGCAGAAGGGTTGACCTTGATGTTAAAATGAAAATCAAACCAAATGTTCTGTTTAGGTCATATAATATAAACCAATGTTTGTAAATGCTAAATCCGTTGGAGTTGGATAATAAACTCCATTGTACATTTATATTTTGACTTTTCTGTTGAGAACCACTTTTTCTCCCACAGTACGTTATTGAAGGGAAATCAATCTAATTCGATTGGAAAAAGATAATACTTTGGTTTCAAAAAAGAAAAGAAAAAAGAAAGGCCCCGATAGGACTCGAACCAGTGACTTTTGCGTATCAAAAGTCTTGTATCCTAACCACTCCACTACATGAGCGCTGTGTCGAGTATGTGTTGATGTTTTACCAATTATTGTTACGGTCAGAGATGTTAAATGACCAAGGCCAAATTCACCTTTCGGGTTCCTAAATGAAATACAATAAATACACTATAAAGTATTATCTGAAAACTTTCTTAAAACTTTAATATTTGTTTTGGTTTAATTTACGAACTTGCTTGTTGTCTTAAAATACTACTTAACTTACAGATACCGCTTCAAGAACCGCGCGATCCGGATATTATATTCCACGCTATAGTCCGAGATTGTTCATTAATGTCCACTGCATTAAAATCTTGAAAAAACTTGCAGGCGTATTCTTGCAATTCACAAGTTCCGGAATCCAGCTGGCAAAAGGTAAATCCAAAAGTTTCCTTGCGAAATCAAATGGCGATTTCCACACAACAATTCAGCAATCCTTAAACGAAGCTCCACTTGGCTTAAAAGCTGAATCCAACGCACATAATCCACTCGGGAATTAAATATTAAAATAACAGTTTGTCTTTAATCCTCCAACTATCGTTATCTCCAATCTCCTTTCAAAGTTTAATTAGCAAACTCCACTCCTCTGTAAAATTATCCACCAAAATCAACTTCTCCTGAAGTTGTCAAAAAGTTGAAGTCAATTCAACTTTATCTGTATAACTGCAACTTGAATCCATCCACACAAAACAGATCGAGTCCATTTCACTCCGATCAAGTAAAATTCACTTCTGACCAAATCTGATCAGGCCGTGCCACAGTTTCAACATTTTCATCCAAAATTCCCCAACGACATCGTTCATATATTTAACATAATAATGTGTACAGTTCTCTAATGTGAGGGATTTTCCCAGCATCATTATATTCAAGTAAACAACTCTATTTCTGAAACTTTGGGGAATTCCCAATGATCACCTGATATTTTCATGCAATCAATTGCCTATTAAAATAGAATGGGAAATCACCTAAAATTGCAAAATATGAATCTTTCAGAAAAAGTCCCTTTCTGTAGCAATCAAAGATTTTCAATAATTAAGCTTCTCTAATTAAACAATTAATAAACAAAAACAAACAATTCAGTTTCACATAACATTATATATCTAACAATAGGCACGTGTTGTTTAATCGTTCGCTTCCGGGGTTATATTGTGTTTTGCGCAGAAATTGTATGATCAAGGAACCAAACGTCACATTGTATTACGTGATGGTTGTTTTACCCCAAACTATCACAAACAATTTAGCAAACCTGTTAAAGAGAGTGTTGTCGCTTTCTATTGACCAAATGGCTTAAATATATTAAGTCCAGAACCGTAGATTTTTGGCAAAACGCAAAGACCAAATTTGACCTCACTCAATGAAAAAAATTACCGAAGAAATTACGTAAATGTTCACATATATTTCGCAAAATTTCAATTATTTTGGATTTCAGGATGTTTTTACAACATTTATTCATCTAAATGCAACATTGTTTTGAATTATGATCTATTTCGATGAGTTTATGGGCCTTTTTAAATTTGTGTCTCAAATTCATGAATATTCATGAGCATCGTTGAAACGACGGTCTGTGCCGATTTTCTATGCATAAAAAAATAAACTAAGCCGTATTTCTAGTACCTGAATGTTGGCTGCCGCCTCCTGGATATTAAAACAAGTATTTTGTTGCACCAAGTGTTTAAGCCCATAAAAAGGTAGAGTTTCGGTAGGCTCTCTTGAATCAGAATACTTTGATTAGATATTATTATAGAACAACTCAGTACTAAAAATTTCAGGTATCCAACATGGTTCATTGATTCAATCAAGGTATTCTTTGATCTAATCTCCTGTAGATTGTTTTGTGGACATTTGACCTTTGTGGGCTTGGAAAGATCTTATTATTTTGGCCAAGGGATCACCATTTTGCATGTTTGTTTGCATGATAAATAAGACAACAGTTCACAACATTCCTAAGTGTTGTTTAAGTTCATTTTATTATTTAGACGTTTCTCCATTTATCAGATTCCAGGGAGTATACATTTCCAGTGCAAGCAGGTCGTCTTTATACCACATCACCTAGCGGGTGTCCTTTACCAATAGACAGTGTCCTGCCATTCCAATCAGGTAAAGCATAGAAAAATATAAAATGTGTAGAATTTGTAAACTTGTTATATACATGTATTTGTAAATCACTAGGAATCATCCCTGTAACCATCTGCCTAACGGACGATTCCCTGTCGCAAAAAAACGCAAACGAATATGACCTAGGGGTTTTAACCCCCCCCCCTCCCCCCCGTTGATAACAAACATAACAAAAAATACGTTGGTAAGACGAGGGTTAAGGATAGTTGTAACAAGCAAAACAAGCGCGGTTCCTTTTTTTTGTTGGCAAATCAGGTTTTTTAAAACCTCTTTTAAAATAACGCTGTAAGCCATGAATTCCAGAATAAACACGCATTATAGAGCGGGATCATTTTAATTCCATTTAGGAAAAGTTGTAAAATGACACATTTTAAAATAATTTTGTTTTCTACTACAGGTGCCTCACCACACAGGAAATACTGGCAATTTATAAATATCTTGGTTTCATTATTATTTTGTTGTTACGCTACGCGGAGGAGGTAGGAGATGCAGATTTGAGTCAGAGAAATTGGACCAATGAACTGGAACATCCTTGGATGTCAGTAGCTGGCTAGTACCCAGGTCGAGATAAACGGTAGATATACTTCGTCATTTTTGTAGTCATTTTCATTTAGAATTTCTCTCATGGTGATTGGTTTTTAAGAATGGAGTAAACTGTTAATTCTGAATAAGAATTTTCATTCTAAATTTTCACATATGGAGAATGTAATTAATTGAGACCTGTTTTTCACCCCATTGCACTTTTTCAAGTGCTTACTGATGGGTAGTATAATGTTTGATATTGATTCTACGGCCTAGATCTATTCATGGTAAGCTAATATCGTCTAGCACTGATGTGATGGTTATGATCTACACAATGGTGCAAATGTACATGGGGAAATGTTCATTCAGAATGAAAGTTTACACCAATCACCATGAGAAAAATTCTGAATGAAAATGTCTACAAACTACAAAAATTACGAATTATATCTACCGCTTTACACTAGGCTATTTCACCTAGCCAATTCTTATAAGAAAAACTTTAATGAAGACTATGATGATACTAGTATCTGTCCTGGACATTTATTGAACTGGGTGTTCTCAAACCTGGCTACCCTAACATGCTTAATCTCTATCTGGGATACCCTTGACAAGCTCAATAATTGGATTCTGATCATGTATACCGTTTTAACCCCCCTGTTGTTGACTGTGCAAAGTCATATATATTTGGTGTCATTTTATTTTATTTTTGTGGTATTTTTGTACTGTATTGTTAATGCATTA
Source organism: Ophiothrix spiculata (assembly GCA_000969725.1). Classification (NCBI taxonomy): domain Eukaryota; kingdom Metazoa; phylum Echinodermata; class Ophiuroidea; order Amphilepidida; family Ophiotrichidae; genus Ophiothrix; species Ophiothrix spiculata. The sequence goes on along the minus strand of JXSR01S074176.1, from coordinate 49,016 downwards.
TATGCATCTACACTTATCGATTTTTAGATTTTTATTTCCTCAACCAAGCGCTGAATACATACAAAACTATATATTTGGAATCTGCATGACAAGACGAGTAATTTGATATGTAACTTGACATATTTTGAGCATTTGTCAAATTTGACCCAAAAATTCGCTCAAGCGTGACGATCCCTTATAAGAGAGGGTAAATCACCCAAATATTTGTCAACATATTTTCTGTTCTACTGTGACCTCAAAACCACCAATAACTCAGTTTCGTCAAAATGGCACTTGACCACTTCTTCCACTATGCTTTTCAATTACAAAATACAGGTGAATATTTGATGACTCATCCCGAAAAGGGGGACTTTGCGACAGAACACTTTTCGAGAAACTGATGAAAATAAGCAGTAAAAAATAAAGAAAATAATAAGAATTTCCAGCAGATTTTCTGTTGTAAAATTTGATCGTCTTGATCAATTTCAAGTGTCATTTTAAAGCTTAGAAAATGATGTAACAGATGAAATGATGAAATCAAAATTGATAAGTCCCCCCTTTTGGGGTGAGTCATCACAAATAGAGAAAAATGTCTGGTACCAGGCGCCAACAATTAGTCAAGGTGTAACACAGTGTGCAAGATTAACCCATATTTTGCTTATATATTTGCAATTTTATTTCGACACTTTATGTATCTAAATGTATTGCAGGGCAGGTAATGAATACCTTAATGCAACACAGGCCCAAGTCATTACTGCCCTTTTTAGGCAAAATGAAGTACTCATCATTATTTAATATTGATTTTTGCAATTGCAATCATCATTGTAAGGCTATATATACTTCATTTGACCATTTATGCAAACATGGACTTGCATTGTGGTATTCAAATTCATGTATCATACACTCCTCTTATTTGACATACCGTTATTTAATTGTATTTTTCTTTATATGTACTTTTCTTTGTATATTGTACTAACACATGTATAAGCTTGAATTGTTTTTATATAATAAATTATTTTGTAATTAAATTACCATTGTGGTTGCCACTTATTTCGGTAAGGACGGGAACATGTGATTCTGTGGATACATTTTAAGTATATAGTTAAAGATGTATGTAAGGCACGGTTCCCAATTCATAACGAAAGCTTTTGAGTCATACGAAAGGGCTTGACGCAATTGTCTTGCATCATGATGCAGAAAAATATTGAGTCATGATTCAAAGATAGATGTATTATAGTGTATTGACTGATGCAGGAAAATTCCGCAAGGGCCTCTATTATTATAAAACCACTTCAAAGAAGGTAGTTATGCGCTTTTCGTAATATTTTTGCGTCATGACTCAAAATGCATTTCGTCATGGCTCTTGCGTCAAACCCTTTCGTATGTCGGAAGACATCCCGTCATGAATTGGGAACCGTGCCTAAGTAGAATAATCTTGTCAGCTTGGTTTGTCACAACAGATGTGTAATCTGTTATAATTGTACATACTTTAACAAAACAAAGAATTCGACATATATCTTATGATCTTATGATCATATTGGCATTTATGTGATGCACACCACCGAATAATAGCGTAAGTGAAAAGGAGTTTATAATGTGTACATGCACTCCATTATTTAAAAGAGTCAAACAACGTTTTTGGAAATACACGACAATTTGAAGCTTCAACAATATCTATTGACCTTATTCCTCAACATGAACAGTTTCTAAATAACCGAGGTCATGCAAATTAATGGCACAGCACATGTAATTTATGTCATATACTTGAACACGCAACGATAGAACCCAGAAAATAATGAGCATCAGTCAGTCAGGCAGCAGAGCCTATGCAAATGAGCTTTTAATGAGCAATTTAATTTTCATTTCCCGGGTATATACCGGGAGAATACCAGGACAACTCG
>JXSR01S074176.1:30424-43831 GCA_000969725.1 Ophiothrix spiculata | reverse complement strand
ATATTCATACGCATGTAAAAACCGGCATTTCCTGTCAGTTTTCATGCATAAATAAAAATAAAATAAGCGATATTTCAGCGACCTGACTTCTGGCTGCAGTATGTTGCATACAGGGCGTAAATCGCTTGGATTAGAAAAAAATATTTTAGCTGGTGATCAACATGTACAGACTCTCAACGACTGAATGGATTGATCAAATCCCGAATTAAAATACCAGAAAAAGCAAAATATAGGGGATTGTTTTACAATTTTTACGAGACATGGTGTCAAACGCCAGTCAAATACCACTAAAAATCAATATTTTCAGCTTATTTGATCATGTTAACTTAACGTTTTTTTCTGTCGTTAATTTCATTCATAGTTTCAACATTCTTATTTGACTAAGTTTATTACATTGTCTATGTGGTTGCATGTACAATTAAAGTACGGTATAATGGCATGATAAAAGGGACACGGCAGTGCTGTAACCAATCACATGGCGAATAGATGTCATCCATTCATTATAATCAGATCAATATAGATGGGGTTATTGAAACTGCCGGAGTTGTTTTGCCGCTATTGGAACAATATACTTCAAATGGTCGTGAATAATCGTTGTAAATATCAAATCAGATTTAATAACAATTATCCTAACATTACTAGTTATTGTGATTGGATTGAAGTGTCAAGAGATACGTTTCGCCAAGTTTGAGAAGACATTATGCATTGTAACAACCTAAATTGAGCTCAGATTTAAAGATGGTTTAAAATTATTGAATGTATAAATACAATATTTAAAAGATGGCAGAATCCATCATGGTCTTACCACTGCATATTATGTTATTATTATACCCAATTGGTTTGTTATGTGCCCATACAGTCTGTCCGTAGCTACCCTGATATCGGTCTCATTAGGCAAAGTTTATTTTCCCAATCTCGCCAAACGAGAGAGACAAAAACAACTTGGTTATAAGATTTTGTTTTGATAATGTGACCTGCTGATTAGGCTGATTTTGAACCAATACTATCTGAAAAAGTGAAAGCAAATGCAAATTGGGAATTTTTCTACTATTAATAAAAATGATGCATTGTATGCCATTTTATATTTGTTTTCTAAGCTAAAAAGTAGTTTGTTTGATACATTCTACTAGATAACATATAAAAATTTAAATTGATGAAATTTGAAAAATATATTTTGCATATAAGACCTTTGAAATGAACAAACAAAACAGATAAAAAATAAGCCGTGAGACATTGGTTAAACCCTTTTGTCATATTAGAGAAAAAATACTTCAATATGTAACACGAACGGTATTTCATGTCGACCAGCAAATTTACACGTTCAGCATACATGTAAAACAGCGAGTATGAATTATAGCGACATATAATTCCTCTCGTAGTCGCTCAGGTCATATGCAAAAGTGAACTCGCAGACGGATCACGCTTATGTAACCTTGTGTTTTTGAATTGCGCGGCTGCGTTGAAATATTTTGCATTTTATGTGAAATGTAATGAATGTGCAATGCCGGTTACTGACTGAAAAGTAAAGTTTTTTTAAAATGTAAATTATGTAAACAAATTCAGGATTTCATTTGTCAATGACTAATTGAAGAAAAATCAACGTGCTACACTCCTCCCCCAATGAGAAATTTATCAAAACAATCATGACGGGATTCAAACCCACAATATCCAGATTAGGGTTCTCATACTTGTACCATTAACCCTAACAGAACCAGATCTCACTAAATCTCACTTTAGAAAATCACGAAAATGCGCTAAGTCCAGATACGTCACAGACGGGGGTTATATGCAGGGACCAAATCGCTGGCCGGGCAGCGTCTCCGCGGTGGCTTGCTACGGGTATGACTCGCTTGGGAAACGGGAGGTCACTGGTTTGAATCCTGGTGAAAACACGCATTTTTCAGCACCCTTCCCTTTTCGAGGAGAAAAGTTTCATGATCAGTTAGGGTTAAGCCACGAAATTAGTGGAATACTAAAACAATTGCTTGCAATAAAGTTGTGGCATGGGAATTTCAGAGTTGCAGAGGTGTTGTATGGACACAAAACTATATACCCTTACATCAAATTTGTTATATTAACATTTATCGTAAGAAGTTCATTTCAGTGAACTAAAACGAAAATGTTCAAACTTTGTTTTCAGCGTTACAATAATTATAATATAGAATGTTGATTAGTGTTAATATTATCTCAAATTTGAGAAGGTTAATTTGAGAGTTAATAATATCTCAAATTTGAGAAGGTTAATTTGAGAGTTAATAATAAATTTAGTTATGTAATTACTAGCTTATTGATGTTTTGTTTATGAAATTGCCATAAGCATTTTAAATATACATTTGAAATATATATTTCAAATTTCATCAATCTGAGATTTTTTATGTTATCTGAGTTTTTATATGTTATCTAGCAGAGCGTATTAATGATAGTTTATGTATCATTATTTGTTTCAATTCATAACAATCAAACTTTTATTATATAGCAAAAGAAATGATACTGGGAAATTGAATGACTAATTAGGCCTCAAAAGATCATGTAGTAGCTATGTATATTGAATATTTTACTTACCCGGGATACTCCTATAGGGTAACCCTGTACCTATTATATCATCGACGTTCACATTCTGTGATGAAAAAGGTACATTATGTTAAGCTGACCACCTGGTTTGGGAAAATTCTATCTCCAAAACTGGCGTGCTAGAACATAACGATGCGAATCAGCTGTAGACACAGATAAGTGTGCTAATTACTCTCATCTTCGGCAACGCTTATTAAACATTTTTCTTCAATACAACTTAACTAAATAAAAATCTAATTGATTATTGATTATACTGTTATATCCTACAATACAGAAAGATGTACATAGTGGCGCATGGGATTGGTAAAACAAATAACCAATTATGGTGAACATAGAACTGTTGGCAGAGACTTTAATTAAACAATTAAATCTACAATGGCTGTGTTACATCGACTTCCCGCCAAACAGACAGTTTCTTCAGTAAATTTACAAAGAGGACACTACTTTGTCTTAGTAACAAATCTACATAGAAACTGGTCATACCTCGCACGCGGGAAAAATGTATGATCAATGCTATCATCGCTGCTTGAAAATATAGCAAATTTTAGAACGTTTGGTAAAATGTTATTGGCGCCAAAACTTGAGAAATAGATGTGGCAATTTAGTGACATTGATGGGATGGATATATGTTTGGTGGGGTAGAAGGACGCTTGGATTTGTAATTTTCAGGATGAACAGCGATGGCTGTTTATGGATTTTGTTCCTGGTGGCGATGTGTATTGTCATATCACATTCGAATCTTCATACTAATGAGCCGGTAAGTATCCTAAATGATATAAATCGAATACTAGTATGTGTTTAATTTGAAATATAAAGTTCTTTACTCGTACACAATGGACTGTTTTGTTTTCAAGAAGTACAAGAGATAATTGATATCTAATACATGTAATGATGATGATGATATCAAAAAGAAGTTTACTGTTAGCGTGGTTAGTAAAATGCTTTAAATTAACCAGTATGGCATATTCTGTAAATTAATTTTAAGTTAAAAATATATTAAGGCAATGTCCCTCCACAACAGAAAAAATAATGGATTTGTGACAACCAGTACAAAAATTATGGTGCATTTTGGTAAATTGTAGATAAAATCAAATGTGCAAAGATTGTACATGGTTTAAGACTTGTGGTTTTGACTGTAGGTAACTGTTTTTCACTGAAAACACTGAAAAAGAAAATCCAATAAGACAAAGCGAAATTAGCACTTTTGACGTCTAGAGGAAGAATCTTGTGCAATTTGGTCTTGTAATGATAGGTTAAGTGTCAGGTAAACTTTGGGGAATTTGAAAACTGTCTCAAATCATTTATAACACTTAATTTACAAAGCCTTTTCACTGTCTCCACCAAAGAAGACAGCATTCCTGGAGACTTAATTTCATCACTTGTCAGGCATGAATAACGATTACCGAACATCCTTTGGTTTAAAAAAGGTCTGAAGCCAAAGACATTCCCTAATTGATCAGCATCTTTTGACCAATATACAAAACAAATTGCCACAAAAAGTATCACACCTCGCGCGTTCATTTTTTTTTTCAAGCAAGTACAAAAATCGGGAAGCCTGTTGAGTCTTGCCCCCCGGACGGTCAAAGCTGGTTACGCTCCTGTATGTACTGAATGTAGGCCTATGTATACAGAAATGATTAAACTAGTAGTAATTTCGGAAAAAAAGTATACTTTAGGTCCCCATCAAAAACTATACCCTAACCCTAAACCCTAACCCTAAAACTAACCCTAACCCTTACCCTACACTCTAACCCTAACCCTAAATTAAACCTAACCCTAACACTAACCATAAACCCTAACCCTAAAATTCTTGATGGGACCTAAAGTACACTTGGTCGTAATTTCAGTAAAGTATTAGTGCAATAGTGCTGAATGCTGAATTTCCTATTTCTAATTTTGCCTATATTTCTTATTTTCCTAAACATGCATTTCATTACCAAACTTGAACATTGGAACAATCAGCATGGAGCTAACACTGAAGATGGAATAGGTAAGCACTAATCATACAAACCATTGTAGATAATGTGTCCACTACATATAATAACTGGCGCTCGCGATTCTGCATTTATAAAATCGGCAAAATTAACTGCCCTCTCCTAAATGAGGACCTCAAAAAGTAATATGTTTTGTCAATATTTTGTTCTAATTATGTATGCATCCAGTTTGGTATGTCGGAACTAATTTTACCATTGTTAAGATTAAAATTTCTTGTTGCCATACCTCTTAATGGCGTAAAATATTTATAAAATCGTAATACACTCAAATTGACCAGTAAATGACAAAATGGACATTTGAGCCCTTGACGTAACACATGGACCCTAAATGGCAAAATACAGTACATGTATATTTATTGTCATAAAAACATTATTATTATTATATAATACGAATCGTACATAGGAAGCCTTTTCTGCTGTATTTCTTGGAATTTTTGAATAGCTGGCGAAAAGAGTGACCCTAAAAATTGACTCTTTTTCTAAAGACGTCGTCGACACAAATGGGCCAAAATCCGACCCTTTTCGACGTTATTTTCTGACAAGTATACACTCCCGGTCAAAAGTCTTTGCGCACCTGTTACATCAGACATAATAGCCTTGTTTATATCAAATTATCAAATATTTTCGTTAAAATCCTATTCGTGTACATGCTATATTTACCTAACATTGATAAATCAAACCCTCTTGCAATTTTTGACCTTCCGTAACCACTGAAATTTATAATTTTCTAAACCGTCTCAAAAGCCCATGTTAAATTCCCATAGAGCTGAACCTACTTAATTATTCATAAGCAATTTTCCCCATGTAAAGCTATAGGAGATTTTTGCGTCTTTTAGACGTGGAATTTTACACAAATGCGCAGTAAGTTATTTAGAATTTTTATTAATGCGCAAACGAAAGGAATATGTTGTGTAAATATTGAAACGTTTATAAAGCATGAACAAGATTATATTTAAAGCTATATTTAGCCGTTTTTTCTGTTTGTTTCGGAAGGAAAATTTTGATTTAAAGAAGATGCATAGACAAATTACCGGGAACCAATGAATTAAAGACACTCTATGAACATTTTGAAAGTGTGATGGACATGCAGGCAATGGTTCGTTGTGTGATATTAATGTCAACACCATAATAACAAAGCCTGCACAAACTTATTTGATGATTATTTTGAAATGTTAAAACTGCTTGGACATTCACACTTGCTTGGTCATTGGTCATACATGGCTCAGTAACCAGCAATACATTCGATTGATATGAAGTAGATGACCTTGATATAGTCACGGTGGTGGTTATACCTACTGCTGTCTTGCATGAACAATAAGAGGCCCTTTAATACGACTTGAAGTCTTTTGGCTAATACTCAATGATTCGTGAACTATATGTTTACCAAATCAAGCCTTGAAATAACAAAGCGATTAAAAGAAATTGAGTACTTTAATTATCGCGGTATTGGCATAAATTAACATTTTTATATTTCTGGAACCAACTCCTTTCATTTGCGCATGAACAAAAGTCTAAATATAATTACTGCGCATTGGTGTAAATTTCTACGTCTAAAAGACGTGAAAATCTCCTATAGCTTTACATGGGGAAAAATTGCTTATGAATAATTAAGTAGGTTCAGCTCTATGGGAATTTTACGTGGGGGTTTGAGACGGTTTAGAAAATTATAAATTTCAGTGATTACGGGAGGTCAAAAATCGCAAGAGGGTTTAATTTATCAATGTTAGATAAATATAGCATGTACTCGAACAGGATTTTAACGAAAATATTGGATAATTTGATATAAACAAGGCTATTATGTCTGATGTAACAGGTGCGCAAAGACTTTTGACCGGGAGTGTACGTACCAAGCAATGTAATCAGCGGGCCCGGGAAGTTTAATAAGACAGAAAGTTAAAGAGTTATGGTTCAGACATTGTTTTTTTTGATACCATTTAAGTGCCTTTAAGAATAACTTTTAAATTGAAGTTTGGGGAGGTATATTTAGGTGTTGAAACAAAGGAGACAACAGAACGAGCAGGGACGAGGGGGCTCTTAATACAAACTGATCTACAATACACCCATTCTGTGATGACGTAACCTTTTCATTTAACATAAAAAATAAGGTGCCTGATTGGAACAAAAAAATTTCCTGTTATGAAATTTTAGATCTGTATTTAGAACTATACCAATTACGTTGACTTTTTATGATCTTAAAATCTATAGTGATATTTGTACAATATGAATGTACACTTCAATCATGCTCGATTGTTGTGTGCATCTCTATAGCATTTCACGCATGCGTCATGCCCTTTGCAAATGCCTTAGAATTAGTGTGCCGTAGACGCGATTCAACAACTCTTGCTTCAAATGATTCTCATGTTAAATTAAAAAGAAATTATATTATTGTAAGTCTGATCTAAATTTCAATATCGTTTCAAACAAATCAACGTTATATTTCTTTACAGCAGCAACAACAAGTGACTTTACTATCGACTCTCATGACTCCGATTATAACTCAGATTTGTCGTCAATATCAACAAGGTCGTCAACTACCGACGCAGCCACAGATACCTCTAGTTATAGTTCGTATGATTCCGATGGAAGTAGTTCCGTCTCTGATTCTAGTTATTCCAGCTATGATTCAAACTCGTACGAACGTGGATCTGACACTGATACGCCATCAACAGCGCCTCCAAGAAATAGCACAGATGATTCAAGTACCTATGACTCGTATGATTCTGACTCGTTTGATTCTGACTCGTATGATAGTGGATCAGGATTGATTGCTCCGCCAAAGGCTAATGCAACAACCAATTCTAGTTATTCTATATATGACTCGTATGATTCTGACTCGTATGATAGTGGATCAGGATTGATTAGTCCGCACGCGGCTAATGCAACAATCAATTCTAGTTATTCTAGCTATGACTCCTATGCTTCCGACTCATATGACAGTGGATATAACCCTGGTTCGATTGTGCCACCAACGGGCAATGCAACAACCGATTCTAATTATTCAAGCTATGACTTGTATGATTTTGATTCATATGAAAACGGATCTGACTCTCATATTAGGTCAATTGCGCCGCCAACGGTTAATACAACAACCGATTCTAGTTATTCTAGCTATGACTCGTTTAATTCGGACTCATTTGACAGTGGATCGAACTCTGGTTCGGGGTCGATTGCACCACCAACAGCTAATACGACAGCCAATTCTAGTTATTCTGGCTATGACTCGTATGATTCTGACTCAAATGAAAGTGGATCGGGATCAATTGTGCCACAAATGACTAATACGACAACCGATTCTAATTATTCTAGCTATGACTCGTATGATTCTGACTCATATGAAAGTGGATCGGGATCAATTGTGCCACAAATGACTAATACGACAACCGATTCTAGTTATTCTAGCTATGACTCGTATGATTCTGACTCATATGAAAGTGGATCGGGATCAATTGTGCCACAAATGACTAATACGACAACCGATTCTAGTTATTCTAGCTATGACTCGTATGTTTCTGACTCATATGATAGTGGATCTGACTCTGGTTTTGAATCAATTGCGCCGCCAGCGGCTAATGCAACAACCGATTCTAGTTATTCTAACTATGACTCGTATGAATCTGACTCATATGAAAGTAGATCAAACTCTGATTTGGGATCGATTTCGCAACAAACGGCTAATTCAACAATTGATTTTAACTATTCCACCCGTGAATCGTACGAATCAAACTCCAATTTAAATGCATTGTGGGACGACACGAGCACACCATCTACGACAACTAGTCACCAGGACCTATCAGGATGTAAGAGTTTTTTCTTTATAATTATGGGAATAATCAGAGCTGTTTATTATTACAATAGGTGATTTAACTTTTTCTATATTGTTTATTTTGTTACATTTGTTTTTGACATAGGCTGCCTAATAAACATAAATATTGAAATATTACAATACATTTCAAATCTTAATTTCGACGTAATTTCCGGCAGAAAATCTTTTGTCTCTCGTTTTAATTGCTTCTTCCTCAAAATATATATGTAAATCATAACCAGCTCGAACTTTCTCTATCTTTACTTAATAGTGCATTGTGCTTGGGCAACTGCAGTCCACAACGCAACTCAGAGCCATCATATCACTACCCATGGGTAAGCTAGTCCATCTAGGTGGACCTCACAAGCGAGCGCCGTTGGCGCGAGGTCCAACTTACACACCAAACCCTCTGCTGGGTTTCTCCTATGGAAAATTGGTGACCAGTCAATTCTAGCTATAAACAAATAGAGGTTTAAATGTAATAGATGGTTATATTTGACTCAGACTTGACAAATAAAAGAAATACATAGGTTTTTGGTTATCACAAACTGCCCCTTCTTGAGTTACAGGGTAGTATCATATTTCACTTGCCTTGGATTTCCAAGGCAGGATTTGTTGTAAGTTGATGGACCTCACGCTTCGCGTTCGCTTGCGAGGTCCATCTGGATGGACTAGGGTAAGCTTACATGTATGTTAAAACGTCGCTGTTTGAACTCTATTTAAATAGTTTTCATTTATAGCCAAACATGCATTATTAGTGGGACTATTTAAGTTTCAGGGTTCTTAGAATCTACAAGCCTTTGATATTGACATATGGTGGCATATCATTAGGTGGGTATGCTAGAAAGGTGGTGGTGTTACATTTTTTCGTGGGTTCTCGAACTTAATTTGATGTAAATTCACTATTCCTTGGCCTATTGAATTGTTTAATGTCTCATTTGAAAGCTTACATTTGCTGCTATTTGTGGCAGTAATTAAGTCTTCATGGGTTACATAATTTAAGAGAGACAATGATTTGAACTTGACAGTACAAGGGTGGTGGTGCCTAAGGATGCGGTGCCTAAGGATGCGGTAGATACCCAAATTGAGACAATATCGCCATTTTGGAAGGTTTGACACTGCTGGAACATACATAAATGGATTCTGTGACCTCAAATACATACAGATAGTCACTAACATGGCTAAAATTTGGTATATAGTTACAGTAATTGGCAAATTTATCATTTTTAGACCTTCCTCAGATCCCCTCCCCCCTCGATCAGTTTTTTGGGCAGCACCTTCTCATTTTTTGTCCGATTTTGACAAATTTGGTGTCAAAATGTTCAGGGGATCAAGCTGCATCAAAATAAGAATTAGGACAGAATGATTTGAAACATCACCATTTTCTCCCCTTGTATAGCCCCCTCTAATTAATTGAAGGTCATCAACACCAAGACCCTAAGGGGTCTGTTTCAAGTTTAATGCATCAAAGTAACTATTAAAGTGTTTAGAACATATCCTGAAAAAATGAACTGTTTACCATTAATCATTCCAATTTATGACTTGCTTTAGTAAAAACAGGCAATTTTGAGAAAAATGCGTTTGAAAATTACAGTTTGCATTGTCGTCTATGGAGTAATTAACCATTAATTAGCTCATTATGCCAAAACAAAAGTGATATTTGGCTAAAAAGTTACTTGAATTGAAAGAGATCAATAATATTAACATCATATCAAACAATTGTTTTTTGACCATTTTGACCATGTAACACATTTTTGACCCACCTCATGAAATGCCACCATATGGAAAAGGTAAAGAGACCAAAATAAATTTTATGCATGTTAAATGCACATGCTAAACATTTAATTTATGCAATATGTATAATTCGTTGTAAAATATGAATAGCGCCACCAATAATGAAGTCTCAGAATATGGACTGAAAATGATGTATTAAGAGCTAAAATGGACATTTTTGAGCTCCATAATGTTACTCAATAGTCATCAGTTGCTTTGTGACACATACACGGCTAATCTATCGTCATTGGACGTCTGTTTAATTTCACAATTGATCAAACATGCATAATTGATGTGTAAGCTGCGCAGCTCATCTGGTCAGTACTAGTAGAGTGTGATAATTGATGTCCACTTGAACATGATTGGCTGAAGTATTTGGCATAGATATTGTAAACGTTATTACCAGTCTGTCTCGGAACGCTCAGCCGTAACATTTGTTTGTTACGGCTCACCGTAACATAATACACTCTCTGCCGAATTAATATTGTAGACGCAATATTTGTTAAAAAGATTGATACAGTGCCTTCCAATCATGCACTCGAGCATCACAAACCGAAATGGTCGGCTTTGAAGGTTGTGCTTATCAAAAATGATCAACAAAGTGGTCAGAATTCCATGTTAAATTATACCACTCTTAGTGTGGATTTACCATGGGAAAAAAAATCAATTTTAGGTAAGTTTTTCAATGTACATAGATGCTTCATAATGTGATTTGCATATACATGTATATACGTAGTTATTTATCGGGTCTGGTTTTTTCAGGGTTGGTCTGTTTTTTGAAAATTGGAAGTTCCCCAAGATAAGAGAAAATGGCGATTCGATTGTTACGGTCCAGCCGTAACATTTGATAATGTAACATTTAGCTGAGATGTAAATAGCGATGGTAAGTGCTTGATCGATCGAATGGGTTAGGTAATTATAATAACAATACCAGGCTTGGTGGAACACGATGAGGAATAGGGATTATTTTTGCTTCGTATCTCGTTAGCTATAATTAATGATAATCATCTCAGACATTTGTTTGATACGCATTACCTGACCTTAAGCAAGGGACGTCGCCAGCGACAGAGTATGTAAATGTTACGGTGAGCCGTAAAAAACAAATGTTACGGCTGAGCGTTCCGGGACAGACTGATTACAAAGCTTCACTCGTTATCTGTGGGCCGCCGCGGTAAAAGGATGCAGTTGTCGTCTTCTGTATGTAACTCCCTGGAAAAAAAATCGAGTACAATTCTAGTACACATTCCTGAGGTGCAAATTTGGAACACAGATTCGAGTACAATTTAAGTACAATTCGAGTACAATTTAAGAACAATTCAAGTACACAAATTCGATTACAATTTAAATACAATTCGAGTACACAAATTTGTACTCGAACTGTACTTAAATTGTACTAGAATTTGTGTTCCAAATGTTCACCTCAGGAATGTGTACTAGAATTGTACTCGATTTTTCCAGGGTCATTGCAACATATCTATTGTAAACTACACTCCCGGTCAAAAATGTTTGCGCGGCTGTTACATCAGACATAATCGCCCTTTTGATACCAAATTATCCATTGTTTTCATGAAAATCCTGTTCGTTCGTGTACATGCTTTATTTATCTAACATTAATAAATCAAACTTTCTTGCGATGTTTGACCTTCTCGTAACCACTGAAATGTATTATTTTCTAAACCGTGTCAAACCCACACGTAAAATTCCTATAGAGCTAAACCCACTTTTAGGGGAGACACGTAAACTAATCGGAAATGTGGTTCAGATATCTGCACTGGTCGGAACAGTCCATTTCTCAAATTATCTTTAACATATCGATAATTCATCTTATCCACAAATTTATCTGTGTGCCTGTGTACTATATCTATGATTTTAAAGCATCAAATTGAGTATGTTCCTACCAGAAGTCTAACATTTGACTCTGCCGTCTAGTTCAGATAACGGCAAGCTGTTGCCGATTAGTTTACGTGTCTCCCCTTAAGTAGGTTCAGCTCTATGGGAATTGTAAATATAAAATTATTCATAAGCTATTTTTGTCCATGTAAAGCCACAAGAGATTTTCGCGTCTTTAGACTTGGGATTTTACAAATGCGCAGTGATTTATTTAGACTTTTTGTTTCTGCGCAAATGAAAGGAATTGGTTCTGTATTAAACGTTTAAAAAGCATGAAAAAGATTATATTTAAAGCTACAGCCTTTTATTGCTGAATATTGCTATGCATTATGACAACGACAGGAAATGTTACGAAAGGATATTTTCATATGATATGAACGTTTAGGATTCCATCTTTTTATTCCATTAACCTAATTATGTTATTATATACCTTTTCAAGTATTCAGTTTAAACAACTCCCCAGGCATACACTGTATGTAGCGCCCCAAGAAGGAGCATTCGTGACCGCCGAACCACGTAGCTACACTGAAAACAAGTGTGGTTGAATTCTCTGACGTTATGTCATCAGGGGACCCAACTAATTTGAATTGTTAATCAGTGTTGAAATGGAGTGACATCCTGAAGTAACTTTATACCGGACAGACATCATGACTATTTCTCTCGTAACATCGAGAACAGGACAATATTGGTATCATGATAACGTCAAACGATAACCCATCGTCTTGCATTTTTCATAATAATATATACTTTGTTGTTTGATTTCAGAACTGATTTATTTTGGTGGGACACTGAGGCCATGCTAGGCTTGCCGGATTTTTTCCCATGCCACAGGGATATTCCATCAAATGCTCACATTCCTAGTGATGCTTTTGTAGAGGTAAGCTCACGAAAGATGAGTAGTAAACCCCTAGATATGTTTTGAACTACTAAAACTCCAACAGTTCAACTACGTATTTATAGATATAACACACTACCACTAACACATATATAGTTCACTTTGATATAGGTGTACAGGCATAAATATAAATTAGTATAAAGGGTCTCTTTAACCCTCGTCTTCCTAAGGGTTATCACCACCCTAACGGATCACCGTTTGCACCAAAACGCATAATCATGATAATAGAGCGACCCTGAGCATTTAGGTAATTGTTTTAACATCCTTTGCGATCACTTTAATGAAAAAAGAAAATAAGGTGGGGTTATGGTAGGTCGTCAAAGTCCGTGTGGGTGGGGTGTGGGGTGTGGTGGTTGCCAACTCGGAAAATTTTTAATCGCCATTTTGAAAAATATCTGCATGATATGGACTTGAACTTACAGGATATGTTAGAATTGTCGATTCCTTTATTTATAAGCAAAACACTCGACGAAAATCGGACA
>JXSR01S074176.1:17560-30374 GCA_000969725.1 Ophiothrix spiculata | reverse complement strand
AATATAAATTAGTATAAAGGGTCTCTTTAACCCTCGTCTTCCTAAGGGTTATCACCACCCTAACGGATGATCACCAATTGCACCAAAACGCAAAATAGAGCGACCCTGAGCATTTAAATAATTGTTTTAACATCCTTTGCGGTCACTTTGATGAAAAAAAAATCGGGAGTTCTACCTAAGGTGGGGTTATGGTTGGCCGTCAAAGTCCGAGGGTGTGGGTGGGGTGTGGGGTGTGGTGGTTGCCATCTTGGAAAATTTTAAATCGCTATTTGGACAAATGTCTGCATGATATGGACTTGAAACTTACAGGACATGTTAGAATTGTCGATTCCTTTATTTATAAGCAAAAAACCAGACTTTTATAGCGATTTTTGGAAAAATTGGCCAGTTTTGCCCAAAGTCGATTTCATCGGTCCGGAAATACTTTGTGACGTCATAATTACGTAACGCCTCGACCGATTTTCATGATCTTGGTATCAATGGAAAGAGGAGGCCATACCCTATACTATAGTACCAAACTTTGGGGCGTCCCAATTTCAAAATCACAGGGGGTGGGGGGAGTGGTGGTAACCCCACTCCCCCCAGGAAGACGTGTTACAAAAAAGGCTCAGGAAGACGAGGGTTAAGCAATAAATTTGGACATTTTATGTAGTGTTTGATGTTTTTTAAATAAAATGAAATCGGAACATTAGGCAACTTGCATACTCAGTCATAGTTTGATGGACCTTCGTCGAAGGTTGCATCTTTAAACATCGCCCTAAAACATCCCCGATGTCCAAAAAAGCATATGCCTCTATGTCTATGTGACTTTGTCTATGTTTTATGTTTGTAGCTGCTCTTTGACATAAAGTTATACATCCATCAAGTTCTGATATACGAGACCCTTGGAGCTGGTGGCGTTGTCAGAATCAGTAGTTATAATAACCACCAAGATAAAATGAAGACTCTCTGGGAAGCTAGTACGAATGATCAGGACACTTGTGGAAGAATTTTTTCTCCTCCTTTAAAGGTATGGAATATAATATTTGTATATAAAATGTGCTCTAATACGAAAATTCATTGCGCCAGTCTCACATTATTTGCGTATACAGCTAATGCTATAGCCTAGAAGGAGAAGAAGATTCTGAAGAAGAAGAGGAAGATGAAGAAGAAGAAGAAGAACAGGTTGATGATGAAGAAGGTGATGAAGAAGATTAGAAGAAGAAGAACAACAACAACTACAAGAAAAACAATAACAACAACAACCAGAAATAGTTCAGCGTCAATAGTACTAGTAGTTAGCATCATTTCATTTTCATTTCTTGAAAAAAGTATTGTTATGAAATTGAATAGGTACAAAATATTGACCAATCAACTTCGAAACATTTTTATAAATTGTTAATTCTTACATGACCATGTAGCTGTGTTCTATATATTATTTGTTGGACTTTTTAGCATACAAATTACAAGTCCAATCGAGTGAGGCTAGATATTGATGCTAGTGACATGGGCAGACAAGTGGTGGAGATCGATGCTGTCCAGATATTCGGACGAACTGGTAAGAGTTGTTTCTTTAAATAATTTTAAATAAGTAATTTGACCTGAAATATGCTTTATAATTATGTATTGATCATTAAAAATGTTGTTCGTTACAACGGTCAAATAATTATGTATTTTATTTTACATATTTTTTTTTTAGATTATCATGCTCGTGCCAGACTAAATAAAGGAGATGATTATATGTACGGACTTCTTGAAGTGTTTATGAATGGACAGTGGGGAACGGTTAGTAAAATTGAATTCAAAGTATAATTCTCTAACAACAGAATAAATAGACAGGATCAACATCTTTGAAACTATGTCTCAATCCGCACGATCCACTATTATTGTTTCAAATAAATTTCGGACACAAACTGACAATTTGAACACAGCCAACGCTATGATCGGGAAGTACGCAACACCGTTTCCAATCAGTAATAACAGTAATGCGACATCGCGCGCGCATGGAAAGCGTTGCGTATTTGCGTAAATTGCACAATACTGTGATGAAAGGCTCTGAATTTTCATGTCCGAAAATTATTTAAAACAACAACAGTAGCCCATAGGTATAATAAGTCTGCTTTGTTTTTTGCCCATTCAAAGATGTTTAATATGAACAATTTGCTAGATCTAAACTTAATAATAAGGATGGTTAATTCAAGGAAATGACCAATTTAACTAATTATCTACCCATACATTTTTCAGGTTTGTGACGACAGGTTTGATGATATAGATGCTGATGTTGCCTGTCGCCAACTAGGATTCGGTAACGTGAGCTCTATTAATACCGACGTCTATGGTTCGGATCCCATACACTTGGATGAGTTATATTGTATAGGTCACGAAGAGCGCCTACAAGATTGTTCTTATGATGAAAGTCATGATTGTTACCACAGCGAGGATATTGGATTGAAGTGTGATATAGGTAAAAACCCGGGGAGAGGGGAGGTGGTAGGCCGGGGGTCACTCATTTATGGAAGGTACGGATGTGTGCCGGTGTAATAGGAACAGTAAAGTATAGGCTAACATGTCTCACGCAACATTATTTTCTCGCTTTATTGCGTTATGGTCTATGGAAGGTTGAGTTAGATTTCAGGGGGACCTTGATTAATTTTACACAGGAACCAAGATCCGCTTTTCAAACCTTCTCTTCTGCTCTTCATGAAGCCATTTTAAAGAATGCCTTAGATCTAATAAGACTCACATTTTCAAAAAAAAGTGGCGCACAAAGTTAGTTTCTGCTAAGTTGTAACTATTTTTAGTTTTAATACATTTGTAATCATATTCTTAGGGGAAAAATCAGTTCATAAGACATCAATTCGAAAAAAAAATCAGTTTATGTTTGGTTTAAATGTTTAAAACTCAGCTCCGTATAAGACCGAGATTGCCTAAATACCGTAGGTCAGTTTATGTAGTTGCTTTTGCGTTTTCACACAAAGGGGTGGGGTGGGGGGGGGGGGGGGGGGGGGGGGGGGGGGGGGGTAGTGTGGAGGTGTGTGTGTGTGTAGGGGGATGGGTTGTTTGGCCCAATGAAATTTAAAGTAGACATTTTGGAAAAAAATGTATGGTATTAAGCTAAAACATTTTCATTCCCATATTTCTACAGAAAAACCCTGGTAAAATATACGGTATTATAATAAAAGATTTGAAGCAAAATTTCGAATCGTGATTTTCAAACCTAAAATACTTTATGACGTCATTATTACGCAACGCTTTGGTCGATCGTAATAATTTTGGTATGTATTTTAGGAAAGGACCACCTACTTCTTGATACCAGTTCATCAGATGCGACTGTGTGTATGCACACGTTTCAATTATCAATAATCTATTTCTTCTGCATTTTCTTTTACAGATATAACGAAGCAGCCATGTGTGGACCCTGTAGGATCATCATATGACCTCTGTTCATGCTCTCTACCTCCATTACATTTAGAAAGAATTCATACTTGTTCTGCAAATGTCTGTAATGATTTCCATTCTGCGTTAATGAAAATTTTGCATGGTTTAACAGATTGGGTGCACTTATACCATGGGTTGGAAAATCATCTAAATACTGACTCTACACATTGGTCTCATGATGGATCAACTAACGATGACGTCACAACCTGGACACAAAGGGCAGAAGAAACAGAGTCTACTGCTTTGCCGTCATTATTGTCGTTATCAAGCACCGACCTACATTGGTCAAAAAGCATGGATGGAACAAATTCGCCATCGCGGTCTGTGCACACAGACTCAACAACTTCGCCAAAGTGGTCGGATTCCTCAAATTGGTCAGAGTGGTCAGAAAGCACAGATGCCACTAACAGCTGGTCATCGTGGTCGACAGAGGTTGATTCAACTACTTTACCATCTTTATCCCCTAGAACAGATCTAAATAATTGGTTAGGAAGTACGGACGACACAAGTTGGTCACCATCGACAGAAAGTAGAGACGCCTCAAATTGGTCACCGGGGACAACAAGCTCAGGTAACCCTAGTTGGTCAACAGACTCAACGAGTGATGATTTCACAGCTTGGTCAGACTGGACCGCTACTACAGACTCCTCAATTTGGTCATCGTGGTCTGTTAGCTCTGATGCAACTAGCTGGTCCCCTGAGGAAGGTACTACTGACGCCAATAATTGGTCGCCTTTGTCAGAAAACACAGACTCCATGAACTGGTCATCTTGGACAACTACTTCAGATTCCTTAAATAGTTCACCTTCATCAGTTTACACAAATTCCACAAATCAGCCATATTGGGAAAGTACTACAGACTCTTCAAATTTGCCATCTTTGTCGATGTCAGAAGACACAGAAAGTGCTAGTATGTCACCGGGGACAACGCTTCCCAGTTCCACACATTTGTCAGAATGGCCATCAACCAGAGAATCTTCAACTAGGCCATCATCGTCAGAAAATTCTGATGCCACTGACAAGTCGCGTAGGGAAATAACCACAGACGCAGTAAATTGGTCTACGCCGATAGCAAGCACGGATAGCATGAGTTGGTCGGCAGGGTCAGCGAGTATAGATTCAACACAATTGTCAAGTACCAATAACATAGGTACCACGTATTCCTCAAATTGGTCAACGGGATCAGAAAACACCGATACCATTAACTGGAGGTCTGGTGCAGGTACTTCAGACGCCAAAACAGATAAAACTAGTTGGTCAACGGAGTCAGGCCATACAGATTCTACGCATACGTCAGAAATTCCAGCTACATCAGATTCTACAAGTTGGTTACCGTCGTCAAAAAGTACCGGTGCCTCAAGTAGCCGGGTATCGTTGTCAGCTACCACAGACTCGATGAGTAGTTGGTCTTCATTGTCAGAGAGTACAGAATCATCAAGTTGGGCAGCAAGCTCAGATAACACATCGTGGTCACCGCTGTTACCAAGCACCGACTCTCCGGATCTGATGAATCTAACCAATCGGTCTGGAAGCACAGATTCCATGCTGCCATGGTCAGCCTGGTCAATGTGGTCATCAGATAATTCGTCAGAATGGATAAGTGAACACGGATATTCAAGATTTTGTTATGATTTGAAATGTCGACGGAGAGTTCCTACTGAGAAAGGTACGAAGGTGCACAAAATAACGACGTGTTCACACATGGCTATTGAGTCATAACTATACACTTTATCAGCTCGTATAGAAGCCGTTATGAGCTGACAAATAGTATGAAAGCAATAAGAAAGTATCTGGATCGTGATTAAAGGTATTTTTCTGTCACTAACATGGTAGGAGCCTTGCTTACGAGCCACGTGTGTCCAATACATTTGCGTGATGTGTGAACGCGACTTAATCCTTAATATTCATGACTCCTGTGTAAACACGTTGCTATTTTTTATGAGAGGCCATGGTCGCCGCGTTTTTCTAAAAAAAGGCATAACAAGCGCAGGAATTACGCAAGTTGATCGCACGGTGTAAGAACGTTGAGCGCACGATATGCCGGGCCTTGAGTGGTTGCGTGTATTGTACGTTGCCTGCATTGTAAGTACTTATAAGGGGTCAAGCACGCTGTAAGTACTACAATTACGTGCTTACAAAAATGCGCCTACCACGTATTCACCCACGAGTCACTGTTGATTGCTTAACTTAACGTTAGTAACCATCTATAAAAGCATTTACCCTTCCTGTTCAGTTGCTCGATTCCAAACACTTGGTTCATCTTATTTGTTACAGTATAATTATTGTATGATCTACTTTACCTACATAGTGCATTTTCATAGCCACAATAACAGCAAAATTCAATTTCCGACTAGTCACTGTGGTACTTTAAGCTACGTGTTAGTACGGCATTGCATGAAAATATCAAATTCTCTAAACTGAACAGAATGCAGATTAAATGCTGTTGTTATAACTTTAACATGTTAAAGATAAAATGACAATGTTTTTGTTCAGTTTCTGTCCTTCTGATTCCCGTTGACTTGCTGGAAGCGTCAAGCTACCTAGCAGACCACTCACCAGACCAAGCATTCCATTGTCTTACAACATCTGACAATGACGCCACAGATATTAATAGACTTCAAGACTGCCCAGTTATAGGCAATTTTACAGGATGGTGTGCTGCAGTGACGGATGACGTCCAATGGCTCCAGGTAAAGGCTGTGCAAAGTTACAAATAACTATTCGTCCTCAAAGTTAATTCATTTTGGGTAAGCTTAACTCTAGGTATGCGAAGCGATTTCCACAATAAAATTATGCAGAGGGGGGATTGTTGCAACCATCCTAAATACCAAGTTTGAAATTAATGCCATATAAATTACTAAAAAAGTATATTTTTCAAATCATGGACTTACAACAACCCCCTACCTCCGAACTTTGAACGGACACTATACCCTCCTGAAGGTGGTAGGGTCGAAATTTTCGCTAAAATAAGGATAAACACAGAGGTACATCAAGTCGTTTAGAGCTGCGCGCAAGGAGTTTTTGGCGGGAGAAAAAATCGGTAAGGGGTGGGGGTGGCCCTGTAGAACTAGGGTTAAGGTTTCAATCTAGGAATTTTATGCGCACTTATCTTAATTGTCTTACCACATTGCCTTACTTATGTCATACAGCTATTACGAGTTCAAATTCGTACTTGACTACGTTAACAGTGTTGTCATGGTTGTACTAAAGATGTTTTTTCAGTGGTGAAGAGATTGGCGTGTGTTAAGTCCATTCTTTCAATAAATAGAATGATTTCCTCTATGCGTTTTAGGTAACCTTTACAGAGCGAGCGACCATTTTGGAAGTTGTGACATTCATGGCATTGGAAGGAAGTCGAATCACCAACTTTACAGTGTCGTATTCTGTTGATGACGAAAGGTCATTTTGGCGTTTCTACACCTATCCAGGGACCACGACTGTCCAAGTATGTATCATTAAAAATTGACGTAAATTAAATGGGGACTCATTACTTCAGTACTTTTTAATGCTGAGAAAGTACGAGTACCTGACTTTATAACGATACTATGTCTGCCAAAAATTATAATAATGTAGTCGACCCCAATCGCTTGCCCTCCCTTTGCTTTTTGAATGTAGTTTACTCAAGAAAGTTATGCGATTGAAAGTTATACCTTTGTGTATATATTTTCAGGTATTTTACGATGATGAAGAATCAGCTACTGGAGAAATGTCTTTCCAATTTGAGCGTCCATTTGAGGCTACTGCTTTGCGTTTTTATCCGAAGGGTTGGATTAACAATATTTGTTTGAGATTAGAAATTATTGGCTACTTCCTGGCAGGTAAGCGGTTAGAGGTCGATGCTTCTTTTTCCATCTCCCAGTTTCAGCTAAGAAGCTAGTGTTGAATTTTTTTTTGCATGCTTTAATATCCAATGCGGCAAGGTCATTCAGTCAATATAAAAATTGGGCATTGGAAACAACTAATTCTTTCTAAAATTATACAATAAAATACTAGCTAGCCTAAAACTAAATTCCCAGTTGCATATATTAAAAGCTTAATGAGCGCGGGTGATAAACCAGCAGCCTACTTCTAGGGCGAGGGAAACCTAAAGGTTTACAGTCAATATATATACCAAGACCATGAAGACAGGTCAGGTGAAATACAGAAGTACTGACAGTCTACCTTAAGTGCAATGGATGCCTTAAGCTTTTACAACCGATTTTAAGATGGGCTATATAGTAGAGATAAACAAACACACCCTTACATAATCTGCAGCATGAACACCCAGAGACGCGAAAATCAATTTAATAGTTATACACGCTGTTCAGGATAGATAATCATGTGAATTATCCATAATCGTATTGCAGACATGTACTCTTAATGTGTAGAATTCCATGTTGCTGTACCAATTTCATCTAAAAAAATTATAGTACAACATTTGGAACGCACTTAGAACAACATTCTAGAACAAGTAGTACATTTCTTGTTTGAAAATTTGTAGTAGAATTGTACTAAAATGATGTTCCTAATGTGCACCTTAGCAATGTTGTACTAGTATTGTACTCGATCTTTTCTTGAGGGCCTAGATATTTTACAAAATAATACCATTGGTAGAGGTACTCTATCGAATACTACATATACATGAGTGAAAAATATCTAAAAAGGTGCAACTAACATTGAGAATTAACGATGATGTTTTGTTTCATTTTCTTAATGACTTCATGTTTGTCGAACTATATAGATCCGGGAACTTTGGGCATGGAGGATGGTTCCATTACCGACAGTCAGATATCAGCTTCAGAGAGCTCGTCATCAATGTTTCCGCCATGGGAGGCGCGTTTGAATGGCCCACATGCTTGGTGTGCTAAGAAAACGAAATCGTAAATATGTTTGTCATATATATTTCTCAATTTCTCATATGCTAGTGTTGTGTGATTTTTCAAGAACTATATTGCAACCAAGAATAGGATGATGAAGGTGTTTTTTTGGCGTCACTTTACGTCCATAGATAATTTTGTGCTTTCGTTCTTCACCTTAAGTTAGCAATTCGTCATAATGTGAAACAGGCTTGATAAACCTGTTATTTCTATTTTATTTCTATAAACCATTATAGAAGACCCGGTTAGAAGACAACGGAGGAGGTGGTGGCTTACGGATTCTTCAATAAAGAATGCAGCTGTAGAAGTAGATGACATTAGGAGCTAGTTGTATAATAAAGTATTCAAGGAGCTATTACCGATATTAAAAGACGCCATAAGCAACGTCATTTAATGTACGATATATTTAGATAAAGTTATTATTTTGACGTTATTTGTTTAATAGGAATTTTAAAATCGACCTTCTAATTCCGATGGAAGTGATGGGATTACGAATACAAACTCGCGAAGAATATTATACTGAAGATGGAAATTTAACACCAGAAGCAGGAATAACGGCATTAACGGTTGCTTTCTCCAACCATGACAAGGGCAATTCGTACTACAATTCACAGGTAAGCAGTGGGTCCGTTCAAGTCGTAGGTAATTTTTCAAATAAAAAAAATCTGTCGGTGGTTTCAGTATTGTAAACTGTGATTTGTTTATAATACATAGTGAAAAGACAAATATGGCATTTGATATGATTTTTCACATTCAAAGTAGAACTCAAACAGCCAAATCTTCCAGATATTCAACGTCTTTTTTATGAACAGGGCCAGGGGTTATCCAGAGTTCTCAAAATTGTAATGTTTCTCTTTGACAGTTTGGTCAGTTATTTTATATATCAACTACTTATGATCGTCTTTCCTTTTTTTTTGGTAGGACATATCATTGGGTAATATTGCATCGGGTATAATAGATGTACAACTTGAAAAACCAACAATTGCACGGTTCGTTCGTTTGTCATCATTTACCTGGACTAACGAACTATGCCTTCGTGTCGAGATATTTGGAAGAGCAAATGTTGGTAAGTCTATTATTTGAAATAGAAGATAAAGACGTTTTTTGTGACAGCACTTACTTTTTTTCAAATACATATGAATAAGAATAATAATAATAATAAGAAGAAGAATAAGAATAAGAATAAGAATAAGAATAATAATAAGAAGAAGATGAAGAAGAAGAAGAAGAAGAAGAAGAAGAAGAAGAAGAAGAAGAAGAAGAAGAAGAAGAAGAGGAAGAAGAAGAGGAAGAAGAGGAAAATATGATAAGGAGTCTACCAAATAAAATTGAAAAGATGGCATTTTAAAGGAGCGTAATAAATTAGTCAATTTGAAACATACTATACTAACGCAATGCTTTATTTTAGAAATGCTATTCTTTGATGCATTTGAGGAGACTGTAATTCCTTGGAATGAAACAAACTTCGACTTGGCATCTGTTTCTTTGTATTCTTCGGATTACAGCAGTGAATTATCGGACCGAAACACAAGTTCTGATGATTTTTGGCAGTTGACTGCGTGGTCAGGCATACCTTCTGGGTTCGAAGAGAATATTGTCGGTAAGAAAGCTTGCATTGTCCAAACTTTTTATTTTTGTTTAATATCCTATACATCATGATATGTCTTGTGCAAAAGGACAAATAGAAATTCACTAGATCTCTCCACTATATAAACTACACATATTTTTAACACTTAACACTGACAAGTTCGTAGTTGTTGATTGTCGATTAGAATAGTTTTGAATAAAATTGGTTTTCTCATCGATAATGGGTATAAGGAATTTAATATGACATATTTTGTATCTGCACGCAATAAATAAACAATCCATTAAATAAATAGAAAATCACACATCCGTCATTGTTTTCCAACATCATGGATATCGGCTTTTGTAAAGCATTTTTAGAAATATGACCTTTAATAACCTCTGATCCCATAACTGTAACTCCCAGTGTAGATCGCTGTGGACACACAACCCATGGGTTTTGTCCGAGGTCAACACAAATGATGCTTTTAGATTCATCATTTAATTGTCATTAGTTTGTACCTTTGGTTACCTCTTAAGCTATAACCGTCTGGTTAAGCGGTCACCCTGCAATCTTTGGTCCAAGGTCAACACATTGAAACTGTTAATTCAATCATTTGACATGTTTACATTTTTGACCTTTGTCGACCTCTGACCCCTTAACCGTATATCGGATGAGGAGCTCCTCGTGACACCTCTACACCTGTTCCCGAAATCAATACATTGGCATGTACTTTTAGTTTTACCAACTGAAGTTATATAAAATTTTTGACCTGATCTACCATTGCCCTTGATCTCGGCTGACCTAACAAACACAAACTCGATCTTCTTTTGACCCGGTCTTTTGATCTATTAATATTAACCCATCAAGTTTAAGGAGCGTACAAACAAGAAGGACAGACATGCAAACAGAAGTTGCATATTATTATATAGAAGTGTCGGCACAAAGTTGCCAGTGCAATGCCTGGGGTGTATTGATTGTAAAGGGCTAGATGTTACAATTGTTCTTTCTTACTCGAACTTATTTGTTGGACTAAGTTATCTAACCACTGAGTTACAAAGATGCCTGTGAAAAAATCCCAACAACTATAGGTTATTATAGTTTATGATAAACCCCAGTGAGATTATAACCCACGACCACTGGTTCACAAGACAAGTGGTTAAACCACTGAGCTACAGAGACTCTTACCAAGAGATTATAAAGTAAAAAAGCAAACTTTCAAAATGATGAATGGTTTTGTCAAAACGCATAAATTTGTATGAAGATGTAAATAACATTCATTATCACGGATTTTATTTGTTGTCAGCTAATTCCATGGGCCATTTTGCCTTCTTTGAGAGCGTTTCTTTAAGTGGTGACAATTGCACGGAATATACCTCAAATGTTGACCATTTGTTGGACACGGTGAACACTAACAGAGATTTCAAAGGTACGGCTTTAATAATATGATTACTGAATCCATATATTTTGTAGTAGGTTGACAGGTCGTCTTTATAATTCGAATCATGCTTTGCCTCAAAAGATTCTTTACCACAACATAAGTACACCAAAAATCTATTATTAAAAAGACCAATTTACTTGGCAGAGATTTTCAGACACAATAATTATAAATTGTAAAAACAGTGGAATTTTAACTTATGCATTAATGATTTATTTGACTGTTCACTAAAAGAGATATTGATGATATTATTTTTGAACTATATCAGATTATTTCTCTCAACTTTCTAGAGTTCAATGATTATATTTCATCAACCCGTATATCATCGACAGTGCAACACTACTCACCAACGGAGAAGTCAGAACAAGCTTCGCCATTATCATCATCACCAAGTCTGAGTTCACCATCGTCTGGAATACATTCCACGACGCCAATGCCTCCGCCACCGCTCCCTCAATCTGGGCCTCAGTTCTCATCTGCGCATTCAACATCATTATCGAATCTGAGTTCACAAACGACTGGAATACGTTCCACGACGCCTATGTCTCCGCCCACACCAACTACTCAATCAGGGAATCAATACTCTTCCAACAGTTCAAACCCACCCACCTCTCCCATCAATATTGAATCAAATCAGTTTGATTCTTCATCAAACTCAAAAACAAATATCGCGACGACTGATCGTCACGACATGTCTTGTACTCTATACCGAATGGCCACCATATCGAGTTTTCACGTACCTCCACTGAGATATGGGCTGGCAACATTCAGATACTTTTTTACCAGTAGTGCTTTAAACATGAATAGGCCATTTTTAGCTATCTACGCCGAGTATGATGATGGGAATGTGGAAACTCTGTGGTTTAAAGCACATGAGGAAAATGAACCAGGATGGAGGGAAGGATTTTTTCATTTCTCCAGAATAGTGCCTACAAATGTAAATATTGATGATTACTTAATTGTCGTTCTACTGCAATACCAACAAGTACAAGAACAAGAACAATAACGAAAACGACAAGAAGAAGAAGAGAAAAAGAAGAAGAAGAAGAAGAAGAAGAAGAAGAAGAAGAAGAAGAAGAAGAAGGAGAAGACAAAGAAGAAGAGGAGAAGGAGAAGGAGAGGAAGAAGGAGGAGAAGAAGAAGAAGAAGAGGAAGAGGAGAAGGACAAGAAAGAAGAAATAAGAAGTAGAAGAAGAAGAAGAAGAAGGAGGAGAGCTCATTGGTTAACAATAACGAAAACGACAAGAAAAAGAAGAAGAGAAGAAGAAGAAGGAGAAGACGAAGAAGAAGAGAAGAAGAAGAAGAAGAAGAAGAAGAAGAAGAAGATGAGAAGGGGAAGGAGAAGAAGAAGGAGAATGAGAAGAAGAAGAAGAAGAAGAAGAAGAAGAAGAAAAGGAGGAAGAAGAAGAGGAGGAAGAGGAAGAGGAGAAGGACAAGAAAGAAGAAAGCAGAAGAAGAAGAAGAAGAAGAAGAAGAAGAAGAAGAAGAAGAAGAAGAAGAAGAAGAAGAAGAAGAAGAAGAAGAAGAAGAAGAAGAAGA
>JXSR01S074175.1:51208-66191 GCA_000969725.1 Ophiothrix spiculata | reverse complement strand
TTTTATACTTCAAGTAATTTATTAACACGTCATTCATACACAGTACAACCCTCTTTCTATAGAAATCAGCTTAAAATATTATCAGGTTTTAATAGGTGAGTAATACAAAAACTCTCTGTTCTGATAAATTAGGCATTGTTTTAGCCCTGTCACTGACCAAGGATCTATTGAATTTACTCCAGAGCAAGGATATATATCTATGAATTTGCACCCAGAATGGGATCCATGCAGCAAAATTATGAAACAGAACTTTGCATTTTGAAGTTACAAACTTAGTTCAGCTATTTCATTTTCAAAGGTTATGATTATCCAGTGTTGTGAAGTTTTAGAATTTGATCCAAATATTTCATTTGAGAAATTTGGAGTTTTGGGAGATAACAGGACGAAATTAATGTGTGAATTTGGTGGAATGATGATTTGTTACTGCAAAGTTCAGGTAAGTGAAATTTAGTACTCTGCATTGAAACTCTTGTAATACCACGCGAGTCAAAAAAAACTGCAATAATTAGATGGAAGCCATATTGTAAGAACAATAGTAATTTCGAACAACTAATATTAATTTCTAAATATAAAGCTTTCAAAGGGTGAAAGAATGGTGCAAATTGATAAAGGCATTGCGAAGATATCCTTATTTGAATATTATGGTATGAAAACAGCACTGTCCAAATGAGTATACATTGTCAAACGACAAGTACCAATATTGAATTGAATTTCGTCCATGCACCTCTTGAATAATAACACCAACTGATTACTTTTAATTGCTCCAGTGAAAATCTCCTCTTAATCTATTAATTTACAAATAAAAGATAATTTAAACGGTCTTTCCAAGTGCAAAATGACACGTTTGGGGTACTGTCTTAGAAGGGAGAGCTTATCAATCAATCACTGTTTAAAATGCCTCAAGATCAGTTCACAAACGAGCAACGTGCTCTTATTGCTGGGGTTTATTTTTCCACCAAATCTCATGCAGAAGTGAAACGGAGATTCGGGGTGCATTCTCACAATTGGGTGTACCATGTGCATCCACCATCTATGAATTCAGGCGAAATTCAAAAGAACAAGAACAGTCCATAAACTAAATAAAGAGAGATTTTGAAGACCGCAAACGGCAAGAAGCAGGAGAAACGTTGATGAGTTCGTCAGGCAAGGGATCCCGAAGTGAGCTCGCAAAGAAAACCTGTGCCACATGTGTCCCAGTCCACGTTCAACGGAATATTGAATATTCAGGGCCACCAAGCTCAAACGGCCCTTTTCAACGTACCCAAACCAAAGAGAAAAGAATATGTCATAATTGTGTCCTACATAATGAATAAAACATATGCACGACAGTTGGACAGAACTGTTTTTATGCCTTCCTATTCAAATAAGTGTATCTCCATGACGCCTTTATCAATTTTCCCCATACTTTCACCATTTTAAAGGTAAATCTGTGATCTATTTAGATATATACATTTCATGTTAATGGTATCGCTTGTTCTTAAAATATGGCTTTTATTTAACTATTGCAGTTTTTTTGACTCACTCGGTATACCCAGGTCATATAACCTTGCTGTCCGGTATGAAGTGTCTACAGCGTCATACTGGGTAGAAATTCAGCGGACACGGACATCGGCCGGTAACTGGACGGTGTCCATTAGCCATAGAGACAGGGAGCCCTAATGCAAAAACATTTTAGTGCAAACAAAAAACCCCAAATGAAACAAAAATTGGGTGCTTTGAATCTTGACATTTTTGGGGTCCTTTTTTCCCAATGTAAAAAAAAAGCTTCAACTCAGGCCGGCGTAGCCAGGATTTTTTTCAAGGGGTTCGGAATTTTAAAAAGTGGATCTTTTTGGAGGAAAAAATCGTTTTGGTCAACCCTAAGCTAATTTCAGTGGTTTTGACAAAGTAACAAGCAAAAAAAGAGGGTTTTAGCAGGTGTCCAAGTATTTTGTGTAAAATGTATTAAAATTTTAATAAAAAACGACCTACATTTACGTGTTTTGGTGCTTTGGGTGTTCTTTTGGTAGACATTTAGGGAATTTTTGTGGACCTTTTTGGATAATAGGCAGCCTATGAGTTCCGTTGATCCCCCGTAAATGCAATTAAAGTGTTAATTAAAGAGACCTCTTTTTGAAGTTCAGTGGTATGGTTGACAAACATATTTACATAACATGTGCTGGTTGTCTACCACAAACAAAGCTTGTTTATGAAATTCTAATTATATGGTAATTAAAATTCTGATATGCATGGAAGAATTAATTAATTGCTTTCCTGAATTGAGGTACAGTAACCCATGCATCTGCAGTCTAAAAATGAGAGACTGAGCATGTCACTCTTTTTAGTGATTTTTGTTTCACTCAAAAAGTACTTTGAGTGACCAATCTCTAAAAAGAGTGACCTTTCACTATTTTCAAATTAATGTGGTTTTACAGGAATGAGTGAAACAAAATTTACTTTAGGAAAGAGTGATATATTCACTCTTTTAGAGTGTATCATAAGATGTCAAATTTCAAAGTTGGTTCATAGTTCTATGAGTACAAAATATGCGTACTGTAAATATCACTGGGGAGAGGGGACACTCAAACACAAGTTTTTTAGTGGTCTCCGATTTTTGGACTAAGGGCTTTGGAGACTAGAATTTACTCTTTAAGTTCTAATGTTTCGATCCTTAATTAAAGACTTCGGACATTTTACTTGAAATCAGGGTCTATGCACTCTTAGAAAGCCAGGATCAAATATGAACTTATCCTGATTCCGGATCAATATATGATCCGGAAATGGATCACATTTGATCGGTCTGGGCAAGCTCATATTTGATCTTGGCTTTCTAAGAGTGTGGAACTGAACTTTCAAAACAAAGCTTGAGAACTAAAGATTGTGCTTGAAATTGAGTCTATAGAGTGGCAGACGAGACAAGGGGGGGGGGGAGGGCTTTAAGACTGCCCACTACCATCTTTCTAGTGCCCTCCTGGGCGCCAACCATTTAGACTTTAAACTTTCTTTATTTTTATCAAGAATTCAAACAAATTGCATGAAAGGTTTTGATTTTGTAAAATATATCAGTCATGGGTTTCTCAAAAGCTTCGAATTTTGATATTGATGAGTGGGATTCAAGGTTGTTGATGTTCAAGAAATCTGCTTTAATTAAAGGTGCAATTCATGATTTTGATGTGCCAAAAGCCTTGCTTCTTTTCTAGCTGAATGAAAAGAAGAGTACAACATAAATATAAACTGAAATTTTCGTTCGTTTCCAAGTTACAAGATTTTCAACATTTTGAAAATCCCCATAGGCTACTGTGTTGTAATTACTGTCGGGGCCTCCGACAATAATTAGAAAATGACATTTCCTCACTTTTCTCAAAAATGCAAGCACATAGGAAAGAATGGTTTGGGGATTGTAACATATACCAGTTGAGGATTCTTCTAAGCTTAGAAACTCAATATTGATAGAGGTGACCTTGAGGGTGAAAAGTAGATCATGAATTGCCCCTTTAAGTAGATTGTCACTTATATAATCGTTTTCATTTATTTTTCCACGGTTCAGAGCCTCAGACAGGTATAGCATTTAAAATCATGTAATTTCGAAAGAGTGAATGGCAACAATAGATCCCAAATAAAAACTACTTGTACTTGGTGAACAAAACCAGCATAGCCTCCAGGTATATACGGTACATGCATTCTGACCCAAAGGGGGGCACTTGTGTCTTGTATATCATGCGTGTCCACAAAAATATGTAATTGGGGTATTTTTTAATGCTTGGAGCAATGAGGAAATACAGACAAAATTGGATTTTGAAATCTTGTAACAAGCAGGCGAAAACTGTGGTTGCAAAACACCTAAAATCTGGTGGTTTAGTTGCAAAAATATCCCGGGTGTTTTGTTTGTTTGTTTCTTTTCTTTTCTTTAAAATATTTGCTGAATAGATCCAGGTATAGATAGAAGGACTAGAATATTAAAATATAACCACACATGCATAACACCATGGTCACATAACCAACAGTCACCGACCGGTGTCTGGTAAGCCGAAGGAAGCCGCAATGCCGGTATGACACCGGTGAATGCTTGCAAGCTCTTGCGATGCCCGGTTGGTCTCCGGTGGTTATTAGACCATAACTGAAGACATCGTATACAAGCCGCAAGGTTTTAACTCAGAATTAAATTCTTGCGGTATGCTTCCGGCATCTCTATGGCTCACAGACACTGTCCGGCCAACCGGTGTCCGATCGCCGTCCACTGAAATCTACCTGGTATATGACCACATATCAGGTAGAAACACATTGTCATTGTAACCTCGCCGCAAGGTTATGTGACTAGGGTATCCGGTGCAAGAAATAGCCATAAAGTTTTCGGGAATATAATTAAAAAACCTGTTTAAGGTATGAAAATCAGTGGGCAGTTCTTGCTTAACGTATATTTATGTCATTGAGGAAAATCCTTGTTAAATGTACTTTTCAAAAGTAGCTGAACATGCATGTTATACAGGCCTTAGTCAGAATGCCCCCTTTCCCTTGTCCTGGCTGATTGCCTTGGGGTGGGGGAGGGGAGGGGTTACTAACATTGAAAAGGTATACGTATTATGTGCCTGCCTTTTGGGGTTGGTTTTTCACAGATTTTGGTATAGTGATCAGGTGATTTTTGTCTCAGATGCTTTTTGGGAAAATTTGGGAAAAAACACCCAATTTGAGTAAAATTGGGTGCTTTTCCATCAACATTGGTATATTGATGGGTGGGTTTTGAGCCAAAAAAGGGCCTCAAAAATAGGTATAGAGATGATCAGTTTTTCAAAGTCCGGTACGCACATACCCGTAAAAACAATTTTGAAGACCCCCCCCCCCCCCCCGGGCTGATTGGTAGTGGCTTTCTCCATATGACTTGCCAGGATCCATTCAAACTAGTCCGACTCAGAGTATGGTACAATCGGATATGTGTTTTCACTGATTCCATTGATTCTGAAGTATCGAAGTATACTCCAGTCTGGGAGTATGTATCGTCATGTGTTTGGAGTTATTATTGTACCTTTTTATTGAAAATATGGATATATATGGATAACATTTGAACCAAGACTTTGAAAGCAGAATTTGCATGTCTCACTCTTTTGAGGATTAACATTGTTTTGTGGCAGCTTTGACCGTGGAATCTATCACAAAGTGGAATTTATAATACAGGGAATTTTACACTAGTGTTTCGACCATTTATTCAATCAAGCGATAATTTTAACCTAGATTTTGACTTTAATGTTTGAAATGTTGCACCTAATTTAACAGATTAGCGACTGCGGTAGCGGTACGTACTTGTTGGGTTCATAAAATAATACAGCAAGTTTAACCAAAGAGTTGAATTTAGCCAGAGTGCATTTGAATTGTGATTTTAAATAGCATTTTGACATTAATTGATGACTTGCGGT
This sequence comes from Ophiothrix spiculata, assembly GCA_000969725.1. NCBI lineage: Eukaryota > Metazoa > Echinodermata > Ophiuroidea > Amphilepidida > Ophiotrichidae > Ophiothrix > Ophiothrix spiculata. Next base: position 60,804 of record JXSR01S074175.1, on the reverse strand, counting down.
TTGTGACACTTTTATTGTTGGAGGGTGGTGTTAGCCCTGCCCAGAAGATAATACTCTTTCAGCCGGAATGGGACAAAATATGTTGAATATATGAACCTGGGTGCTATTGAAAGTTTAAGCAGAAATTTATTCCCAGAAACCGGAATTCCTACCACCAGTTTTGGTCTGAAATGTCACAAAATTAATAACTGTTGGTCATAGCCCTGTCCAGGCAGTTTGTCTCAACATTTGTGGAATGTTTTAGCCTGAGTGCATTTTACCTGGAATCTGATAAAACACTGTTAATATTCACAGTGAACTATGCTGTAGTTCAGAACAGTTAGCAAAATAAACATTTCTGATTGTGATTATAAAGGGTACAGTCAAGTATGGTGAAATTGTGATTGTGAGTACTGCTAAATGAGATTTATGTGTTCCTATCAGTAGCTCTGACCTAACAATTGGCTGTACTTTTTATTTGGAGTCCAAAATAGCAGAACTGCTTGTATTGGTTCCATTGGGAATGTTGGACAGAAGTGGAATAAACATGCAAGTTGGACAGCTTTACAAAGTGGAATTTTATTTTTAACCAGGAGGATGTATTTGGACAGAGATTTGCAAGTTTTCTCAGCCTGATATATTTTCAATTTGTACCATAGTTCGTATCATAGTAGACTTTCTATATTGGGACAGCATTAGCAGTAGATTACAGGGTCTATTGAGCAAACAAGTTCAAGTTTAACTGTGCAACCTGTTTTTTGTATTTTTTCAATGAAAATGGAACTTTTGTACCAGAACCATTGACGTATTTTAGCACTACAGGAAATAGTGTTTTTGTGACACATTTGGTGCATGGAGGTATTTTAATGGTATCAGTGTGGATAAGAGTGTGGATAAATGCATGTCAAGGTGTTAGGCTAGGCTGTCTATCTTGGCATGAACAAAGTAGTCCAAGAAACTGCAGACCTAATACTCCGATCACTCTGTAATTCTCCGTATATGTTGGGAACCAACGTTCAGCGCTACATTGAGCTATGAACATAGCTGATGATAGTATCTGTCAGTATGGCTGATAATAAGAGGAAAAGTGTTACTCAGGTAAGTGACACGCATGGTATAAAAGATAAATTATTTCTGAATATGGGACTTCTCACTGTACTGGTTTATTTGGTCTTTTTGTCTTGGGTATGTTTTTCCACTGAAGAGATTTGCAGGCTTGGAGATTTGATAGGCCTAGCCTTAAAACTGGAATCTTGAATTGTTCTTTGCATGCACCCCTTTGCACATGTCTGTTCTTAAGGAGATAGGGTGGAACTTTGGGTGTTGAAGGCCTCTGTATTACATCTAGCTTGTATAAAGTTTTGTACGTTCGCTACTCCAACTATAACCCTAACTCCCAAACGCTTATAGAAACTATCTACGTCCAAATACGTCATACAAAATTTCCCGTTTCCTCTGGGATTCGAACCCCCGACCTCTCGCATCCCTATCAAGCCACCGAGTATAGCCTACCATGGCAGCCATTTCATGCCCATCTGTATCCCCCGTCTGTGACGTATTTGGACTTTCTTGATTTTTGCTTTTTGGATTTTGTTGGACTGTGACGTGTTATGGTTATACGAATCACTGTTCCCAGGCAGCATCTCATCTTGGGTGTTAGCCAGGCCAGGCCTAGAGGTAGCGTACTTTCATGGGTGTAGACCCCCATATTTGTTTTGGATGTCGAGATCCCTGTTTTGAATCAAGAACCAAACAAATACTTTTATTCACCTGTGTTTCTTAGGAGAAAACATGGATATGTAAGAAATCAGTTAGGGTCGTCATAACACAACCTGGCATTCAGGCTTTAGGCTTTCCAAATTTGTGACCGTCCATCCCAAACCAGCCGTAAATGCCACCTGTTGTCATTTTCACTTTTTTAAATATTTGCAAAGACCATGGATTAAAATGACACCTTAATGAACTTCACACGATTTCCAAAAGTCAAGTTATTGTCCGCCAAAGGTTGTCAGGGAGTAAAACGTATAACTGAGATAAACGCGTTCAAAGATCAGTAGGCCCTATATTTTCTGTTGATTGTCTTATAATAAACAGCAGATTTATTTGACATTTCCTATCATTTTCTTGAAATGAAACTTTGCGGGTATTTTGTATTTAGCACAAGGATTGCAAATCTGTCAAAAAATCAATTTAGGCAAATTACTACCTTCACATGTATTTTCACCTGTAGCGCAAAATGAAGTTTCTGGCATTTACGGCTCATGCGGACTGTACGGCCACATTTAGTCAATGTTGAGTGGTCACTAAAGAAGTTGAGTTTCAATCCATTTTTCCTCTGTTGACCTTTGCAGTAACCTTTGGATGACCCATATATTAATCTTTGTTTTGTTATGCACTGACACTTTGAGCATAGATGCTTTGAGTGGGTTGGAATGCAGGATTCAATGGGGATCTGTTCCTCTGGGCTGCTTTTAAAGTAAAAGAATTTGCTAAATTCATCTCATTCAGCAGAAATTTTTACCTGGATCAGTACTCACAAATATGTGAGCGTGCATCAATAATAAGTCATAAAGGTTCCTTCTGTCTAGTGGAATAGGCTAGAAATTCTTATTTGAAGGGGCAATGTAGGGGCAAGACCATTTTGCAGGGATCAAAGAGTTCTTGCAGACAAAAAAAGTACACCCATAATTTTTCCATGTAGCAAATCACCAAAATATTTTTTAAATTCATAAAAATCAACATTTTCTGTGAAAATTAGTGCTGTTTGAAGGCAAATTTTCCTAACTTTTCTTTTCATTTAATATTGCCAAAATTTGCACCATTTTGGTATAAATTTGTGAAATTGTGAAAAGTAAACGCATGAAAGGGTCAAATTTTAAACACTTACATCATACACAACAAAAGTTGTAACATTGCAGGGAACCTTCTGAGCTCATTTGTGGTGTACAGTCACATATTTATTATAAAACTGATGTGTTTAAAAACAGATTTGCATGATCATTGGAGAATTTACCTGTGCATAGTTTTCTTCTGCACCTTTAACATGGGTTGTTATTTTCAGAATAGTTGCCAAGATAAACAAAAGACTTTGACTATTTGAAACAAAAATAGTCCAGTACTAAGTGGTAGTCATGCAGTGAGACTGGAAAAACTTGTGGGACATGCTGATGATATTTGCTCATACCCTGGTCACATAACCTTGCGGCGAGGTTACGATGTGTTTACTTCAATTCAGCAAACGCCGATTGGACACCGGCTGGTGTCCGACCAGTGTCCGTGAGCCGTAGAGACGCCGGAAGCATGCCGCAAGAATTTAATTCCTAGTTAAAACCTTGCGGTTTGTATATGATGTCTTCAGTTATGGTCACATAACCACAGGTGTCTGACCGTGCATCGCAACCATTTACCGGTGTCATACCCATGTCATAGCGGGTTGCGGCTTCTTACGGCTTATGTGGGTGTCAGTAATGGGTTCGAGATTTGACTAAATTACCTCAGAAATTCAGATCAGAACATGCTTATAAGTGGGCACAATTATAGATTATGCCCACTATAAGCATGAATAGATTCAAAAAGCTGAAGGGGCTGGGGGAGTAGGTGGATGGTGGTGATATGGATCCCTCAAAACCTCCTCTTCATGTCTTTGCCTGCCACTCCCTAGTCTTTTAAAAATGTGATAGTTCACTACAGTTTAGTTTACAAGCCCTCTTTTGGGGAAATTGAAGTTCCGAAGACCACCTTTTCAAGCATAATTTCATAAATATTTGTTTCCTGAGCATAAGTTGACCCCCCCAAGAGCTGTCATTCTCAAGGGTAATTTTTAGGACCCACTTTAGTTCTCTAGACCCCTCCCCTTTTCAGAGTTAATTCTCAGTCCCTTGAAATCAGGGCTATGCCTTCTGTAGTGCCAAAATCAAAGTTTTTTTTAGGGGTAGGGATCATCAAATGGTGAAATGGTCATAAGTTTACACAAAATAGTACTAGTCATAGAATTATTTTGTTCAAAATGTAAAGATGCACAACGGAATGAGTTATTTTGAGCCCTTTTGATGAAGTCCTGCAAAAGAAATAATCCAAAGACTTCGAATAATCCTACCTGGAAAAAAATGAGAACAATTCTAGGACAACATTTCTGAGCTGCACATTTAGAACACAATTCTTGTACAGTTTTCCCAGTTTTAGTACAATTCTAGTAGAAATTTTTTTACTAGAATTGTACTAAAACTGTACTGGAATGGTGTTCCGTATGTGCAGATGTTGTCTTAGAATGGTACTCGATTTTTACCAGGGTTAAGCTTGGCTTGCTCAGACAATTTTTGGATAAAGATTTGTGGAACTATTTTTGTAATTGTTGTGTTTTGTCTATTTGGACAGATATTCAGTATCAAATTCTTCAACCTCGTGTGATTGAATCACTAAAAGTACATTGCTTTGATAACGAATTAACTGTGGTGTAAATGAATACAAATTGTTCAATTGGTTGACGACAAACTTATTTGTCATGATATGGTAAAATAATCCAAAAGAGGACTGGCAAAATTAACAATTGGAATACAATAGTATCCGGCCAGAACTTGTTAATTCAAAATAAAATGAAGTTTGCACTTGAACTGTGCAATGTTTACTCATGTGTGAATTGGTGTGTAATTGTTCAGTCATTTTTGAAAAGATTCAGGAATCTTAAGTTTAAATTAGGCCAAGTAAAAAAATATACTAGTTTCTCGTCCTCGCGCGCATGCGTTTTGACGGCCGCATCAATTTTTTTTTTTTTTTTTTCAAAATTTTCATTTTTTTTTCAAAATTTTCATTTTTTTTTCAAAATCCGATTTGGAAGCAAGTTGAAATAAAAATTCTGGCACTCTTTTGACACCTTTTTTTCATTTATTTTTGAAGACCACTGAGCTATCAACAATTTTTAAAATTATAATTTGGATACAACTAACAATTTTGCAATGAATCCTAGACCTATCATTAATATTTTTTTGAAAATGCGAATAGCCTTTTGGAAGCAAAAACATTATCTGCTATGTCGGAAGAAAGTAATTCAAATTTTGGGAACGGTTGGCTGCCTTTGGAAAAGACTGTCCGCCATCTTGGATCGGCCATTTTTGAAAAAAAAAAAAAAAAAACCTGCCCTCATCCTCCTTTTTTCAAAAAGTTAGGACGAGAAACTAGTTTTTTTTTTTTTACTTGGCCTTAAATGTTTTGGTTCAAGGTAGATCAATAACCTTGTCCTATCATAAAAGAGGAATTATTATTATTGGATTGAAATATAATTACAAGACTTTGTCATTCCAGGATAATTTTTTATACTAACTGATTTTAATTATTATTTTGGGAAATTCACTCAGATATCAACTTCAACATCATTTTCATGTTCACTTTATAGGCTATATCATGGAACGAAAACTAGGCGAAACATATTGACAAAAATGGAAAAGGGAAGTGTTTTTCATTTTGAATCTTGTTAAGTTTTTAGCTTATGTTGAACAGTTGTTTTATGCTATGGTGACATAACCACCGGTCGCCAACCAGTGTCTGCTAATCGGAAAGAAGCAGCAATATCGGTATGGCACCTGTGAATGCTTGCGCCGGTCACCAGTCGGCCGCCGGCTGTTATTAGTCGACATCGTATACAAGCCACAAGGTTTTGCCTCCGAATTAAAATCTTGCGGCATGCTTCCGGTTTGTCTACGGCTCACAGACACCGTCCGGTTGTCCCCTGGATTCCTGCCTGATATGACGCTGTAAAGATATCGTAACCTCGCCGCAAGGTTATGTGACCAGGGTATCCATTGTTTATGTGGTACTACGTCAGAATTATCTTTTTAATATCCGTAATTCATCAATACTCTGTTGGTTTTTTTTTTTCTTTTCTGTATCCAGATCACTACCACTAATGGCAAATTACACCAATCACCAGAGTTCTTGTTAACTGGGAAGAAAAATATGCTGCAATGCAAAGGTTGGCTTTCAGAGAAACATGCTGGTAGCACCCTTCATCTCTATTCAAAAAGATGGTGCGTTCTGGATGGTCACCAGCTCTTCATATATGATTCCAAAAAGGAGGCAAATCCAGTCAAAGCTTTAAACCTACCTCAATTTCAAGTTAGAATGATCGTTAGGGATAAGGATGTATTCAGCGGAGATGATGAAAATGACGAGACAGACCCTAAGCTAAATCAAGAGGAGTATATTATTGAAATTAGACCAAAACAAATGATTGGTGGGAAAAGTGACATTTATTTGTTTGCTACAGAGACTGAGGAAGAGTTTAGTCTTTGGGGTAAAATGATTTCAGTAGGTGCTAAGCCTGATAAGCCTACTGGTGGATTAGTTGTATCAAAAAATCAAATTGAGGACTCAAGAACAATGTTGTCAACAGACTCGAAAGAAAGCATCAATTCAATTGATTCAAAAGTGAGTCTTTCACCTGATTCGTCAAGAACTTGTCTTTCACCTGATTCATTAACGAGTCTTTCATCAGATGAAGTTTTTATCAAAGTCCCATCTTTTGAACGCACACAGTCAGAACCAGGTTCTACAAATTTAAAATCGCTAAATGGACATTCAATTGATTTTAAACTGACTCCTCCCAATGATTCTCCTGGACAAAAGAGAGCTGCTTCAAGAGCTCGCAGTATGCCCTTCTCTCCATACACTCATGAACATGCAAAAAATGACTTTAGGGATATTCTTAAAAAGGCAGATTTTACTTTTTGGGAAGAGGATGATCCTAAACATTCAAAATCTCCCAGGAAATCTTTGGAATCTTGCCTTCTAGCTCCGTCAACGAAGAAATCGCCGAATGCGTCTCCAGATGGCAGTCCCTCGATGCCCCGCAGAGCCGAGATGAGGTACTCTAGTCTTCCTCCGAATACGAAAATCAATTCACCGCCGACGCAAAGGTCAAAGAATAAATCGCCAAAAGTATCACCAACAGCAAGCCCATCGCTACGTCAGAGAGTAAGCAGACGATTTGGGGCCAGAGGTGATCGTTATTCTTGGGGAGGGGGCGGCTCCCCAAAAATGAGCCCGATGTTGAATCGGAAGTCGTTGGGCTGTGAACTTTCGCAAGCAGACTTTGAAGACAGTTATGGGATGTTTGAATCTAGGAGTGCAAAGAGGCAATTGGATGGCAATGGGAACATAGACTTTGTTGGCAAGGTTAGTATTTTTGTAGTTCATCTTGATGGAACTCGCAGCGAATGCAATGCATAAGCGGAAGGTAATGCTTGACAAGCAAGTGCAGCAGATATTCGCTGTGATGTCCATCTACATGGACTAGTTTCAATCTGGTTCACTTGTTCTTGTTTGAAAACACTTGGCAATGACCCATAATTTAAAGGGAAGATACCATACTCTGGGCTAGTTTTATTCCAGTTTAAAGATCAAATTGGGCAGATTCAGATTTTTGCTAATCTTGTCTTTATTCATTGAAAACAGGCACACACCTTTGCATTCACCTCCCGGATTCACCTTTGCATACTGTTTGCTTTAAAGGGGCATTGGACAAGTTCAGCATCATCCCCAAACTTTTCCTTAAACATTTTGAGATTTTTGCATCATTTGAAGTAATAGTGGTAATAATGACAGCATGCAAAGTTTCATTGTCAAATTCAAACCCTATTATATCAAAATATTTAGATATTCTCTTATTTGTAATTATTGTTGTTGACAACGATAAATTCTGCCCTCTATAGTTAAATTTCTAGAAATGGCTTTTTCAGGAGATCTAATGAAAATTTTAAATATCTTTTGATTTTTCTGCAATCTATGATGTCACGTGAAAGGAATGTTTTACAAACAAATCTTTGACTCTTTCTCATTGTATAGCATCAATAAATATGTTTAAAGAATAGCCTCATACCCAAAATCAACAAATAAAATAAAATTCAAATTTTTGACTTTTTTAAAGGTTTTGATCAAAATTTTCCCGATATCTGTAATTGGCTGTTATTTTCTAACATAGGAAGTGCAAATCATCCACAATCAAAATTTCAAAATTTTGTCCAATGCCCCTTTAACTAGCCAATGTTACCTCGAACACTTCAAATGATGTCAAACTTGCATTGAATGTTTGAAAACAAATTGGGAATAAGGTGATCGTGTCCAGTGCTCCTTTACAGATGCATTCCTCAATTTCTTGACATGTCTTATTTAGTTTGCTACCCCTTTCTCCAAAAAACAAAAAGTTTTAAATCACCCATGAGGTAGACAATAACATTCATGTAATTTGTTATTCCAAACATGAATTTAAAGTTAATTTGTATCAAATTGGACACAGTTTTGGGTTGCAAGACCTACAGCTAATACTTTTATTTCAAGCCAAAATTGGAACAATACACCTGTGTCACATAATGGGCAATCAATTATGGCAAATTTAAGGGGAGGCTAGTAACAAAAAGTTGTGTTTCTGGTCTGGGCCTTGTAATTAGCAGATTTTTTTAAAATTATTTTTCAAGATAACAATCATGATATGTTGGATTGGTAATATGGCTTTAGAGACAAGGTATATAGATCCATATCAATCTGAATCTACCAGATTCATATCTAATCCAGATTCCAGCATGCATAGCAATGCATCGATAGATCCTTATGCTGTGGCAGTGTAGATGCAATTTAAATGCAAAGTGGTTAATGGTGAGATACGGATTGATTCGGATATGCACTCTTTATAAAAATAACCTCAATATTTGAACCATGAGTGGCAGGCAATATATGCTGTCAAAATACCTATTTTCTGTTGTGCCATATACCACATTCCATGGCGATATTGTGTATTAAAATCTACAGAATTCTTTCGATTTTTCTTATATTTACAATATTGATACATATCAAAGCAAGTAAAATGCAAGGTTTGCCATCTAACTGGTTTCCAAAACCATGCACATAATTTATAAAAAAATACCTAAAAAACCCCTCTTCAGGGTATTGGCAGGAAACAAGGTTTTGTAATGACAAATCTGTCCCTGAATGTAATATGACTATACTCCAAATTAGACAGATTACTTATTTAATGACATTCTGGGTATTTAGGAGCAATGATCTCACTTGGAGAGGTTGGTATTAGAAATGTGGAAGTATCAGTTATGTTCAGATGTGCTAATGTGCATAGCTCTATATGGGTTTGGATAATCTGCGAGTTGCCAGTGCGAGTTGCGAGTTGATTCTGCGAGTTGCGAGTTAAATATTGAAAGTTGCGAGTTGAAATCTGCGAGTTGGAATTTGCGAGTTAAAATGTGCGAGTTGCGAGTTATTTACCACTGCGAGTTAAAATCTGCGAGTTGATACTGCGAATTGCGAGTTAAGTTGCATATACTGTTAACATAATCATACAACATTTTTCCATTGATAAGTCCAGACTTCATTGACATAATTGCAGGTTGTGCAGAGCGGTGAAATGGTTATATGCATATTGGACATTCAAGTTAACAAAACAAACTAGAGTTTCTATGTCTCAGACAATATATTACCCTCAAGATAGAAAAAAAACTAGAGTTACTGTGCCCCAGACAACAATATATCATCCTCAACATATAAACAAACTAGAGTTACTGTGCCCCAGAAAACAATATCACCTACTTCAAGTTCATGTGCCCTTGACAACAATATGA
>JXSR01S074174.1:49601-61093 GCA_000969725.1 Ophiothrix spiculata | reverse complement strand
AGTGCTGCAAATTATGAAAATTTGTGAGAAATTCGAAGCAGTGGAATATCACATTTTGGGTTTTTATCTCTCTCGGTTTTATTATTTGTGTATTTTTTGAAGTGTTCAAACTCGACAATAAAGAAGTGCAATTAAGAACAAAAAGTATTTTTGAGAGGCATCCATCATAATAGCTGCACAACATACATCGATGCTTGTATTTACCCAGGGATATCATAGCAACTGAGATAATGTAGTCGTTATGTAAGTAACTGACGTAAAATGGAGAATGTACAAGATAAGTTGATTCGTGGATTCGGAGCGAATCATTAATTTCGAGGGCATTCTACACCCAAAAGCTCTTAGGGGATACAAACATCATGTTGCAACCAAAGAACAATACGTATAGATTTGTAGAGCCTTTGTTAGAATTTGCAAAACAGTTGACGCTAGCCTGACGGCACTAAACCCCGTGATTCGTCAACTCACAAAACTTAAACTAGTGAATATTCTATGAATTAAATAAAATTCATTGTATCATAATGGTCACAGACATGTATAACACAGTGATTAGTTTTATTAAACTATGCACTCCTTTTAATTAGCAAGGCCTTTATTTAGTTATAATCGCACAAAAAATTGTAATCTTAATAAAAAGCAATAAAGTTTTAAATATTGTAAAACTGTCGATTAATACACAATAGTATGTGTGCTTTGTTACTTTTTAAAACTTTAAATGTTTGAGACATCACCTTTGGAACATGACAATCAATATTAAAAAATAAAAGAGACAGAGAGAGACAAAAAAAATTCTTATTTCCATATTTGATTTCAAAATAGCAAAGGTACCCAACCGTAACTGCTAGAGACTCAATTCTCTTAATAAATGAAAGAAGAAAGAGAAACGTTCGAAGTTATGGAATTAGATTTTTAAAATTTGTTTTTGTATACGGTGCCTTTATGTACATACGATGTCCCTTTTTAATCCTATAATGGCCAAAAAGGGCAGTGTATGCAAAAATGGCACCGTATACAAAAATGAAAACAAATACCGAAAATCTAATTCCATAACTTTGTAAGTTTTTCTTTCCTCTTTTTTAAAGAATAAAATCTTTAACATATACCATGTATACGATTGTGTAACTTTGCTATTTTGAAATCTGACATCAAAGATTTAAGAACGCCGCCAATTGGGGATATATGACACACATATTTAAAAAAAAAGCCAGCCTTTGCTAATTTACATATTTAAGTTGATGTTTATAGTATTTTCAGTTTTATAAAAATGACTTTTAATGCACTTCCCTTAATTCCAATTATCGTACAATTTCACTGAAAAATCAAACAAACAGATGGAGAGATTTTAGACCAGACCGGGAGATGAATCACGCGACTTGCTATAGCCTATAATTTTAATTAATCACAACACAAAATTCAGCAAGCATTCGATACTAGAATAGTTTTTAATTAGGACGTAAGATCGAGGCAACGAGGGATCTTTTAAAAGAAAAAGAACCATTACAGCACTGCATTTTACGAGTTTTAAAATATTTAAATTGATGTTTTAACGTAAAACATTAGTAACTGATATTTCAAATTTATTGAATATTGCTATTAAATAAAGTTTTACATAAATCAACAACAAAATGACATGTTTACCAAACTAATATTACATCAAACACGTTTATTTACATTGTTTCTATTGGGAAGACAACAGCCAAATCTAAACGGATATTGATATTGACTTATGATTTTATTTTATTTGTTTCTCGTCGTTTTAATAGATTAGGATACTTTAAAAACCTAAATCTCTAGAGGGTGTATAGCCTCAGCTTCATCATTTTTAGATCTAACAGATATTAGTATTGACTTTTGATTTTAAGAATTCATTGATTTTATGTGTTTCTTTTGTCATTTCAACTGACTTTTATGTCATTTAACAGATAAGAATATGTTGAAAACCTAATAGAGGGTAACAAGTCGATTGTTAGATTCGCTTAGCACTTTATAACCAAACGTAGGTTACCTATAGGGGCAAGACTTCCGGTGCATGATTTACATTCTTTTAATTGGTTTTGTCAAAGGAGGGGGTGATTGGGTTGTAAATATTGACATACATATACATTGTATTTTTAATAACAACCTTAAAAAAAAAATCGGTTTTCAAATTTTATTGAAATTATTTTATAGCAAAAATGTTTTACATACATACAATTATCGTTTAGGTCATTCGAGAGAATTGAGGTTTTCTCAGTTTGTTTTTTTCTAGTTGCTAAAACATGTAGTTTTCAAAGCACTCTTAGCATCAATAAATGTGCATAACTGTTATCCATATAAAAGATGCCTTAATGCCCCACTAACCATTATTCATTATTCACATTTAAAAATATGATTCTGAAATTTGATATTTTGCCGTAGCTTTATTTTCTCCAAGGCGCAATAACTTAAATTCGGTTCATCCAATAAATGTTCCCCATAGAGTTGCAATTGCTTCTAGGAATTTGCATATCCACAGACTCCTTTAGTATACCCAATTTTGAATCGTGAATAGACTTGAAGAAATTCAAACTTCCCAAGTCAAATAAATCAAACACTAAACTGAAACAAACAAACCGACAAACCGACACACAACAATAACCAAAAGAGGCCAAACACGGGCTATCCTGATACTAATATTTTATTTCAATAATCAGGTTTGGGTTTGCTGCTATTTTTTGTGGTGAAGTTTTATCAATACTTTCTTGCAGATAGCATTAATACAACAACAACAACAACAACAAAAACAACCACAGACAACAACCAAATTTATATCAACGCCAACAACAAATAGAGTACGAACAACTTTGTTTGTTTGGATCAATAATACAAAAAAATTATTCTCTTTTCAAATCTTGTTCTAATTCATTCACTTATGATTTCGAATATATTATTGCCAGTTATCCTTAAATCAAAAGATCATACACATGTACAAGTTTGTTCCTTAACCTTTGTCCTATCAAGGGGCGGGGTCAATCTATGCATTGTTTAATTGAATTTATTGATTTTTTCAAATCTTTTATTGATTGATTTGTTTTGAACTTTTTTTTTGCTGCACGTTCGAGCGTACTATAAAATGAAATAACATAAAATAACATAACATATATACCACATTAAGTAAACTGGCGTTTAGAAACAATGTGCAATATCATTTGTCTACCTGTTTTTTACTAACAAAATAATCGCCATTCTATTTGTCTTCTCAATGTCAGCATTTGTTTACTTACAACTAACTTGACACAACAAAAACGTTAAACATTTACTTTAATGATTGACACTAAGTTAAATTAACAAAAGTTTTGAAACACTTACATGAATGTTTGGCACTAATTTCACTTATTTACATATAATTATTATATTTCACCGCAGTGGTTTTCAACCAGTGCAGTGTTTTAAGACCTAATAGTGTTTACTTTCACTGCAAGAAACGAAACAAACATGCAAATGACCAAGCGATCTATCTATACAACTTATGTTATTTGCTTCTAAATGTGATAGTAAAAAAGCGTAAAATAAAATAAAATAAAACAAAATAAAATAAAATAAAAACACAGAATAAACTGAAAAAATAAGATGAAATAAAATACAAAATTTTTTGGAAACAATGTTTACATGCAAATGGATTGAAACTCACAGGATATGTTTGATTTGCTATAACTTAATTTATATTTGAAAAAAGTATAATTCAGTGTTTAAGGTCAATCGACCTTTATAACGTTTTAATTACGTAACACATGAGCCGCTTGAAACAGTTTGGTATGTATGGTTAGGAAATACCCTAGGATAATACCAAAAAAATACTATGGTACTCGGTAACCCTACTTTGTGAATCTCAAGTGTCTTAATCATAGGGGTTGGTAAAGAGTACCCTATCTTGACCAATGTCTAAACAAAAGATCCAACCTTTTTGCATAATATCTCGTCACACCAAACGTTTCATTCATTTTGTTTTCCATTTTGAGCTAGCAATATATACAGTTGTATATAAGTTAATAAACTATTCATCTTTAAGAAATGAATAACGTATGTTATTTCAAACAGCACATTAAAATTTCAGTTTTTATAAGTACCTAACGTATGTTATTACATAGGATTCATGTAATATGATCGTAATTAAGGAAACTAGATGTATAAAGTTGCATGCAAAATTAACAGCTTTCAACCGAGCAGACAATAATCGCTTGCATTTAAGTTTTGATACCTGCACATAGACTAATCTTTCTTCATGTACACATCCCCGCATCTCAATACCGGCCTCTTGAAGAACATTACTTGTAATTTTATACATACTCTTGATTATCTGTCCCAGGGGCGCCAGAAGGAAAATATCAAAAGTATTGTCTGTGGTCTCTTATCAATCGATCAATCAATCAATCAATCATTCAAGGTGAAAACACACTATTTTGAGCTATCAAACATTTGGTGCAACAAGTCTGTGTTATTACATTAATTCCAATGCATCTTCTAATCAATAACGGATGATTGGTGTTGAAAATCACCAAGCAAAGAAAATTTGGTGGAGTATTGATTTTTCATCACCAAGCATCCGTTACTAATAGAAAATACATTGTAACTATATATCAGATTATAAGATGACAAAGACTTGATGCACCAAATGTTTGGTAGCCCATAAGAAGTATGTTTTCACCTGCAGTCACTCACTCACTCACTCACTCACTCACTCACTCACTCACTCACTCACTCACTCACTCACTCAATCAATCAATCAATCAATCAACAAATAAATTAAAAGAAAAAAAATAACCAAATGTCAGCAGTTTCTAAAAACAAATTAGCACACTACTATTGTGGTTACTCATGCTAGAACTATAATAAAACACACCAAATTCAATTCAATTTATTTCTTCATTTTTTCGGGCTTAAAAGTGTGACCAAAGCCTTCACGACTTACACAGTTCAAACGTCCCTGATGGTCAGATTCATTAGACTTGCAAACTGAAGTTTGCTTTCAAGATTTTCATTGAAACCTAAGATAATGAAAATCAAAATGTAACTACAAATACAGGGTGGACCAATAAAAGCGTTATTGAAGTTTAATGTCACGTAACTTAAAATTGGAAAAATATTGTTTACATATTTATAAACTATAGTATCTTGTCCGTGTATGGTGAAAATTTCATGTCAAACAAAGCTTGCATTGCAAAGTTATTGACATTCGTGCAAAAAACGCCGAATTCTACTTTGTCCACGACCGGGAATACTTTAATGTTCACAATTAGGTCTACAATCAGCATGGTTTTATTTCTTTATGACGTTGAATCGATGCTTATTATCATTGTATTAAAAGTGTATATCATGACTGAGAGTACTATTAACATGCATGCATGCATCACAATAACATAAGTATGGTGTACTTCCATAATAATCTTTCAAATCGGCAAAGGCAGTGCATGTATTTGGACGTTTTCATTTATAACGATGGTTTGTAAGGCGGCAAGAGGAGGGAGAAAGACAGTTCTCAAATCGCGAGAGACATTTATTGCTGAATTTTTTTAGAACTGGTAGCTACGCGGCCGGCGAAGCTCAAGATTAGGAATGGCTTTCCCAATGCACGTAACTACAAAGACTATTTACCGAGTTAGAACAAAGTTTCACCCCTTTTGGTACTGTTTGAAAAGAGATAAAGAAAATAGCGGGATCTTGAACAGGGAGATCTGCAGCAATATTGCTGCTGTAAATGCAGGACTCATTCTAAGATGAGTTGTCTACGCAAGTTCCTTCATCACATTCTTTAATCTATTCAGTTAAACGCAGAACAAATCAGCTAATTAGGACAGATATTATAACCAACGCTCATTGTGTGCATCCATGTAAATTTCCCCCCGTGGACAAACCTGATTTTGACTCTTTTTGCGCAAATGGCAATAACTTGGCAATACAAGCTTTGTTTGACATGAAATTTTCAGCATACAAGAACAAGATATTATTATTTATGAATATTTATCTCGAATTATTTTCCAATTTTAAGTTACATGACAAATAACTTCAATAACGCTTTTATTGGTCCACCCTGTATAAATAATTAGAAGACTACCCCAGATTAAGCACAAGTACTTCTCCAAACTAATGTAAAATATCATAACCGCAATAATATTGATAATACAACTGACTGTCAACAGTTTAAACAACTCAACTAAAGAATGTTTATTTTTGTTTTAAAAAGTCTTTCTCCTATGTAATAAATGTTACTAAATATTTATCTTCTTCCGATTACAAATCAAAGAAAACCATTATAATACATTTTTTCTGAATACTTAATTAGAATAAATAAACCTTAAATATTGCTTAACAAAATACACCCACACAAAATAAATTCTGTAAATAAAGGTAAACGATAGAAGAAAATGAAAGGAAGAAGAAAAATCGGAAAAACGTTGATCTTAAGGATAGTTCTTCATCATATCAACTGTAACATTAATATTTCGAGTAATATTAAAATCTATCAAGGGACTAACTCTCTTTTTAGTCTAACGTTTGCGTATTTACTTTGAAACTCTCTTTACGATGATGTCAATGTTTAATATTTGTTTATAATATTGGTGTTTATCGGTGAGACATTGATAAGAATAATCATTATATACTACACTAAAGCTGTGGTCACAAAAGGTCCTACGGCGGTCGTACGACCGATAAACAATGTTTATTTGACCACTTCGTAAGCTTTCGTACGAACGTCTTGCGGTGGCCTTACGAAAGAGTGTATTCTCATAATCAGTTCGCAAGGTCGCACACATTTCTGACTGTGTTCGTGCGATAGACTTGTGAATGTTCAATCAATAAAGTACAAGAATAAAGCGTGGAAAAGGGGAGACAAAACGAAATCGAGAAAAAAAATAAAGAAAGGGTATAAAGAGAAGGTGTAGAATTAGAGAAAGAGAAAAGAGAAGGGTAAAAGTAATTTTACGAATTTTACAAATTTCTCGCTTATGAAAAAAAGGTCAAAATGTTCGTATGATCAAAAGATTCGTACGAATTATTTAAGAATGAGGTTCGTACGACGTTCTCACGGCGTTCGTAAGAATAGGTATATTTTTTTACAAATATCTGACAAATGTTCATTTTTATGAAATTTCTTTTCAGGGCAATAGATGTATTTCCCCTTGACGAAAATGAGTTTTGTTTTTAAAACAGATCAAAAAAATACCCTTACGACTGGTCGCAAACGCAAACAACAGGCGATCAGTTGTTTTGACCGTTTCGTACGAACGTCGTACGAACGCCCCAAGAACATCGTACGATCAAAAACAGTTCTGAAGTTTGCAGCCTGGTCATTTGTCATGTTAAATATATTGTTACGAATGCCTTGCGAATACCTGCATACGATTGCCGCACGGCGTTCGTACGGCGTTCGCACGGCTGCCGTACGAACATATAGTAAGAACTTTGCCATTGTAATTCCTATTCAAATGAATGCTTTTATAATGAGGATTTACCAGAGACGTGCTAATCACCTCTCTGGGATTAGCATATACTAATCACATTTGCTTAATACCCTGGTCACATAACCTTGCGGCGAGGTTACGACGTGTTTACGGCGTCATACCAGCAGACACCGATCGGACACCGGCCGGTATCCGGACGTTGTCTGTGAGCCTAGAGACGCCGTAAGCATGCCTCAAGAATTTAATTCTGAGTTAAAACCCTGCGGTTTGTTTACGATGTCTTCAGTTGTGGTCTCATAACCACCGGCGTCCGGCCGGTGTCCGACCGGGCATCGCAAGCATTCTGCAGTGTCATACCGATGTCATATCGGCGTTGCGGCGTTGCGGCTTCTTGCGGCTTATGTGACCAGGGTGTCATATGTTGATATTGAAATGGTCGGTGAACATACCAATGGCTCGTACGAGTCATTGGTATGTTGTTCTTATAATTTTATATTATTTGAACGAGTAAAGGCACGGCGACTGATTTTTAATTTCAGGGGGACTGAATACCGTACTCTTACTTGAAGTTGAAAGTATTTAGTGCGAGTATGCTTTGCGATAGTAGCGCCAAGGGGAATTTGAAAATTATGTCACCCCATATTTTCATAAGGGAGGAATTTGTTATAATGACGGTATTTTGTGCCGTAAAATTACTTTTACCCTACTCTTTTCTCTTTTTCCTCTAATTCTACACCTTCTCTTAATACCCTTTCTTTATTTTTTTTTTCTATTTCGTCTTGTCTCCCCTTTTCCACACTTTATTCTTGTACTTTATTGATTGAAAATTCACAAGTCTATCGGACGAACACAGTCAGAAATGTGTGCGACCTTGCGAACTGATTATGAGTAAACACTCTTTCGTAAGACCACTGCAAGACGTTCGTGCGAAAGCTAAAGTTAAATTTACAAAAGTTTTGAAACATTTACATGAATGTTTGGCACTGATTTTATTGCTTTACAAATAATTATTATATTTCACAGCTAAGACTAATAATGAAACAATGTTGTGCAATCGCCTGATTTTTCTATCACATTTAGAGTCAAGGAATTCCAAATGGGAGGCGCAGCATTACTGCGGCTTCACTGGAAAAAACGAGATCTGTTTACATTGATTCTTGGTAAGTCAGAAGATGAGCGGAGATATGAAGTGCCTTTATAGGATAAAAAATTAATGGAAATTATGGCCAAAAGTAATGATATTTTCAGGATATTATTAAATCAACATATACAATAACATATCAAAAAAACTAGAAAAATCTACTTGGTTGAACAGGGATTAATTTGCATAAAACAACATGGCTGCCAAAACAGGGGGGAAATGTCAAAATTGGTTAAATCGTGTTAAAAACCATTCTATTGTGTTCCACGAATCACAAAGAATCAGAAAAAGTATACTTTTACCCATCTCCGATGTATTGTTAATAGGTTATATCCAAAAACGTGAAAGGTCATATCAGGAGTCACGTGATATGCCCTATGGGAGACAGAAATTTCAAAATCGTCGGATTTTTATCAAAATGGTCTCAAATTGTTTCTCTTGCAAAACTATCCACACGAAGTAGTATTTAGCAATGGCTCAGATGTACTATTACTATGGTTACAGATCAAAGTAAACTTGGGGTTTCATATTTCAATGTAATGGTAAATATGAACTTTGTTTTGCCTGATACCATAGTAACCACTGGTCTAAAGAACTTTAAACTATTACTTCATGTAGACACTTTTGCGAAAGGAACATTTTGAGACCATTTTGAAGAAAATTGGGCAATGTTGAATTTTGTGTCTCCCGTAGGACCTATTCCCCTGATATGACCTTTCATAATAATTGGATATAACTCATTAACCATATTTTGGAGATGGGTAAAAGTATACTTTTTCTGATTCCTTGTGATTGGTGGCACACAATAGAATGGTTTTGAACACGATTTAACCAATTTTGAAATTATACCCCTGTTTTGGAAGCCATTTTGTTTGTTTGTTTTGTTCCACCAAGTAGATTTTTGATGTGCTGTTATATATGTTTGTCTGATATCATCCTGTAAATATCATTACTTTTGTATTTTGTTTGACCCATTTTTTATATTTTTACTAGCCTATTATAATTGTTTAGACACTGGAAAACAAGCAGCAGGATTTTGAAAACGATTCTTTCCTTACAGGAGCCAATGGAACTTGGCGCTATATAAGCACCGTGTATTATTATTATTATTAGAGGTATAGGTATGATCGCGTCTTCTGGCACGGAAAATCAACCACACGGTTCTGTTCTGCAGAGTTTGGAGTTTCCGAATGTTTTTGAAAGAAGTGTTGCAAAGCAATGCATTTGCATAGTCAAGTCTTGAAATAATGAGAGCTTGCACTGCTTGTTTACAAGTGTGTTTGTCAATGTAGCGTGTAGGTGTAGGTTGAGAAGAAGAAAGTTGATTGATTTTTGGTGGATAAAACATGATTAAAAAATGACATCTCGCCCTCAAAAGTGGCATCCGAAATCTGATATGCCTGTCGGTGGCGCAGGTAACAAATCGATGGCATAAGCTGGCAAGTACGAGGGGGAATCAAAAAGATCATCAAAAAGGAAAGGAGCTATATCGATGGACTTTGTAAGAATGGTCACTCGTCCTTGTGTACACTATGGGGCAAAATGATATCATTGGTGTTTATACTTTCTATACAGGTGGCGAAAGATGTCAACAACCTACCTCCTCTAACCAGATAAACTGCATGGAGAACTCTGAGATACGTATGTGGTGTGATTGAATAACTACATTTGAAGGATTTCAGTCCAGTAATTCTATGATGACATGCCCAGAGTTTAGACGTTTGATACCATAGTGTAAGATAGGATCTCCTCTTTCCATTGATACCAAAATTACGGAAATCTGTCATTATGACGTAATAAATCATGGCCTACCTGAACATGTTGATATTTAGTGAAATACAATGTGGTTTGTTTGGCTAAAAGAGGAGCCCTACAATATCAGTCAATTGAACTGTCAATTTTAAGTTGGAAAAAGTTGATACTTTGTACAGCGACTATGTAAAGATGAATTAAAGGTTGCATAATAAAATCATTTTTCTGGCTGTGTTTCTTTTTGGTGATCTTTAAAACTTTTTGATACTTTCTCGTACATTTTGAAAATCTCTCTTGCATCTCCGATAACATGTACCTGTGAAAATGTCATTTCCATTGACTTTTGTACATACCGCATTAATTGTGCGCGGCGAAGCTGAATGTATCCATTGCCCTATTCATTGCATGATTGCATGATGACGTGGCTGGAGCCTCGCTTTTGTCGTTTTTTCGGGCCTGGATTCAGGGATCATCTATAACTATGTAACGAATAGGACATTTGCCATTGCGAATTGTATACATGTACGTTTTTAGACCCATTTCAGCTGTGTTTCCCTTTTGTTTATCAAATTCGGATACGTATCCGAATTGTGAGTTCCGTAGAACTGATTTGGGGATGTTTTCAACAATCTTAGAGAAAACTTTTAATAGTTCATTTGGATCAACCGAGTTCTTGATGATCGGAGTGACATGACATGTTGGTGGTAGCGGGTAGAACAGACTCCATCACAGATTTCATTTTATTACAAAGCTCAAACGGAAGATCTGAGAGTCGTAATTCACGTTCGGTTTTTTAAGGGCAGACCAACACGAGTTTATTACATTATTATTGAAAATAAACATTACATATTTATATAATATTATTTGTAATTCAAAAAGTATCCAGCCTACAATCTGTCAAAATTCAAAAACAATCGAATTGGAAGTAGTCTGTTGAATACCATTATTTTGACCTTGATCAATAATGTGAAATCACCAATAAAGTTTCATGTATAAAGTAAAGATTCTATAGATGAGTTAAAACTAATGTCTATAAACACGGGTAAGGAGCTAGTCCACAGATATGCATGAGGGAACAATAAATGATTGCTGCACATTTCAATAGCTCTACTTGATTTGGCATGAAATTTGAAAGCATGTGTCCTAAATAAAACCTTCTGCGCACGCATAGTGCCGGGCAA
>JXSR01S074174.1:0-11095 GCA_000969725.1 Ophiothrix spiculata | reverse complement strand
TTTTCGTAAGTTATTAGCCAATTTGTCAAAATTCTTTCACTTTTTACAGAAAGTTTACAGAAAAATTATATCTTTGCCAAAAAATAGTCCTTATTGTATTTCAAATCATTTTAAATCAGTGAAAAGAGAATGTAAATTGAGATATTCAGTGCCTGTTGTTCTTATTCAAGAATGCACTGAGTACACTTTAATGTAAATCTTTCACACCACAAAGGTACAAATATGGGCACAAAAATGGGTTTGTATACAGGCATTCTTTGATTCATAAATGACTTTGATGTATGGTACTGAACTCCGTTCAGATCTTTTGAAGATTCACATGCACATGTTATCGCCAACAATTTGACAAAGCGCGCCTCACTTAGACCTCAAGGTTGATAACAAACTGAGATTGAATATTGATTAATTCTTGTTGACTAGACAGGGGAAATACCTAATTAGCATCATAATACCGAGGAGGACATGGCTCGCTCTGGACGACTGCGTAACAAAACACTGATGTGTTGCTGCTTATCTCTTTGGTATATTTGTCTTAGGTACAACATTGTGGCTAACGGGCTAACGATGTTTAGAGATACAGGTAACTTGTAAACTTGTATCTAAGTAATTAATCAATTGAAGTCGAGGAAGAGTAACATGTAAAAAAAAGGCTGCTATTTTCCATACAGCAGCCAAAGTTAGGGAGATAAAAACAAGAAAATAAATTAACAAACAAACGAACAATAGATTGAATGAACTTGCGAACAAACAAACATACCTTTATATAATGTTAAAAATAAGATTTAATTCGTTTTGCATATAAAACTGTTAGACAAATATTTGTTGTTTAATACTCTCATTAGCAGAAGAGTACGAAAGACGATATTCAATATCGAACAAATAAATATTTACTTACTTTGTGCCAATAACTTTTAAAACATTTTCTAGTGGTATTATCATCTTTAACCGTTTCGTTATTGTTGTACTTGTTGCCGTTGTTGTGTTTTGGAACATTTGATAACGAAATTTTAGCAAATGTCTTCAAACAGTTCAGACGCTTAAGTAAAAAAAGGGAATGTGCATCCAAAGCGGAAAGTCCGTTCTTTTATACACAACTGAAAATGCTTTTCTTTAAAAGTTGAAAACATTTCAAAGCAGGCTATTAAAGTGTCAAACTATTACTTGAAGGACTTGAAAAACAAACATCTTGTACGAAGAGGTGATATCCAGTGCTGATGCGTCTAATGTAAACAAATGTCGGTACTTTTACAATTGCAATAGCGGCCGTTTTCCCTCTTGAGAGAAAATGTATGTGTTTACATTTCGTTCGTATATGTATTTCTGCATAGGTATAGAACAAATTATTGACATTTCACGAGAATGATTTTGGGAAACAATATCTTTCATACGAAGATTATCGCTCCCTAACCTAAAGCGGCAACATGACCAATACTATTATTAACGTTTTTTTATTCTGATATTATCAGTTTTCCCCGCAGTTTTCTAGTAGAAGTACCGTACATCTTGGCAAAATTGTTGATCAAACCTCAGGAGTCATATATTTATTTACGACGGCTAAGGTATTGCTAATCATATTGACAAAACTGCAATATGCCTACACTGGTGTTTTTATAGTGGTCTTATATATAAACAAGGACATTTGTCAAATGTGCTAATAAAGGAATTTGTTAAACTAAGGCTACAGTCCTTAAAAACGTCTCGCTTGGCTGAATGTCATGTTTACTGCAAGTTTTTACCTACTTACAACTATTAGAATATCACTATTTTTGGCGTACATATTGAATAGAGTCTCTAGTTTATACATTAAACTTTACTAGTGATTTCACATCCATTATCAAGGTCAACATGACGCCTAAAGACTACTTCGAAAAAGTTGACCCTTTTTCGCCGAAAACTCATAATTTCATGATGTTCAAACAATTCGACTGGTTTCAAATTTTGACAGATTGTAGGCTTGATACTTCTTATTGAATTACAAACAATATTTTATAAATATGCTGAGTTGATTTTGAATGATAATGTAACAAACCCGCGTTGTTTTGCCCGAAAATCCGGACGTGAATTACGACTCTGAGTTCGCCCTGTTTGAGCTGTGAATTGCTTGTTTTATCATTATCTACATTTTGTCTGATATATGCATTCGCATAATTTCTTACAAATTGAGCATTCCAATGAGGCAAAATTGCAATTTTTAAGTAAACCAAAGAAAAATACGGCATTCTAATGTTTATGTTTTAGATTTTAGTTCACGATTTCAACGCTGCCTTGATAGCTCAGCGGTAGATCCCTTGATTCGTAATGCATGACTAACCCCTGCCATAATCCATGGTTCGAGTCCCGGCGAAGGCAGTGGAAACTATTTATCTTTTCCTGATTAAAAAATAGTTAGGATTCACACTTTCCTGAGCAGATGGATTCCCTTTACCCTTAATATGGTAAAACAGTTACTGTAAAATTAGAACGTAGTTCTTTGCAAAATTAGAATAAGCCAAACTTTTCAATCAGTTAAATATGAAATATGAGGTGGATAAAAGATTTGATATCCTCTTTTGACTCTCAAAAGAACTCGTCCAAGTTTTGTTTGCAATAAAACTTGTGAAAACCATGCCCACTGTCAAAGTTATAAAATATTTGAGCGATGTTAAACACGTTAAATCAATATCAGGCGCATAACAATCCTATAGTGCAATCGAGCTGTTTTAAAGTGTCATAGCTATCATTTTGTAACGTTTCATATCTTAAAATTGATTTAAATTTATCGTCATTTACAAAGCGAAATAATCGAGAGAAAAAAAATGCACCGGCTAGGATTTACTTATTTTCAAAATCAAGAAAATGATTATTGCAAATATTGTTGTTGTTTTTTTAGTTCACAAAGTTTTGACATAATTTGATATACTGTTTATATTTTAGAATCAACTATTGCACAATTTTAGCGTTACTTATCGTGTTGTGTTAAAGGTTGAGTGGTGACTTTGGTCCTTTTCTACCAAAATTCCATGATAAAAGAGGTGCACAAAGTCGGATCATGAAAGTTATCCGTTAATTGCTTTACAAACAAGACACACTTTTCGAACAAGTTTAAAGAGACAGATTGACCATTATAAGATTATCAACTTGATACTGGGTATCGGCAGGGATAGTGGTCGATTCGAACAGTATAAAAGAAATCCCAATGCCAATTACGATCTGTTAAAATCATGTGACAACTTTGTTCGAAAATGTAGAATAAACATGATAAAGGAGTAGATGTGTGGTCGATTCGAACAGTATAAAAGAAATACCAATGCCAATTACGAATTGTTAAAATCATTTGACAACTTTGTTCGAAAATGTAGAATAAACATGATAAAGGAGTAGATGTATATAGGATTTGCACAGGATCAATTGCCTACTAAAATTCGTGGCATGAATCAACAATGTCCTATAATGAATGGCATTTATACACTATGTCAAACGGCACATCGAAAGGTACAACATTGTGGCTAACGATGTTTAGAGATACAGGTAACTTGTAAACTTGTATATAAGTAATTACTCAATTGAAGTCGAGGAAGAGTAACATGTAAAGAAAAAGGCTGCTATTTTCCACACAGCAGCCAAAGTAAGGGAGATAAAAACAAGAAAATAAATAAACAAACAAATGAACAATAGATTGAATGAACTTGCGGACAAACAAACATACCTTTATTTAATGTTAATAATGAGATTTAATTCGTTTTGCATATAAAACTGTTAGAAAAATAATTGGGGCCGTATTCTCGAACGATGTTTATCTAAACGTTGGTTAGACATAAAATGCGTTTAGTTAAAATCTGATTTTAGCTAAACGCTCAGCAAATATTTAAAGGTGCAATTCATGATTTTTAGGTGGTCCTTTTTCTAGCTAAATAAAAAGAAGAGTACAACATAAATATATACTGAAAATTTCACTTGATTCCGACTGTTCGTTTCCAAGTTACAAGCTTTTCAGCATTTGGAGAAATCCCCATAGACTACTGTGTTGTAATTACTGTCGGGGCCCCGACAATAATTAGAAAATGACACATTTTCTCATTTTTCTCAAAAATGCAAGCACATATGAAAGAATGGTTTGGTGATCGTAACATATACCACTTTAGGGTCCTTTTAAGCTAAAAAACTCGATTTTGATAGTGGTGACCTTGAGGGTGAAAAGTGAATCATGAATTGCCCCTTTAAACAGCGCGTCTAGTAAACAGCGGCATTTAAAACCAATAAATATAATCCCCTGAACTGTGCACGTAAGAGATATGCACTAGTGAACTTTATATATTTGAATTAATAGTAGGTCCCTAGTTATCTACGCCTCATCAATTACACGGTTTGTTTTATTTTATGAAGTGATGCCTCTGTACAGTGTTGAATACGTGAATAAAAGACCTACGCTATGCAATAGCTAGAACACAGTATCACCATGTTTACAATGACAATTTATGGTATATTTTCATAAAGAGCACATTGTGAGTGTTTATTTTTCGTCATGGTCATGTCCATATCGTCATATTATCATTTTCAAGCATTATTCATTCAAATCATTACATTTTTAAAGCATACAGCAATAAAAAAAGCTGTCGGACACATGATGAAAATACAATTTAAACACACCTTAAACTATCCCCTAACCTAGTTTAGTTTTAAACGCATTTTAGAGCAGTTTAACTACAAGTGGTTAAAATTTAAACGGTGATTACATTTAGTCACTCTTTGAGAATTACGTTTATCTTTTTCATGGTTTAAATCGCGATTTAAACATTGATTAGCGTTAAGCATCTTTCGAGAATACGGCCCTGGTTGTTTAATACTCTCATTAGCAGAAGAGTACGAAATACGATATTCAATATCGAACAAATAAATATTTACTTACATTGTGCCAATAACTTTTAAAAATTTTCCTAGTGGTATTATCATCTTTAACAGTTTCGTTATTGTTGTACTTGTTGCCTTTGTTGTGTTTTAGAACATTTGAGAACGAAATTTTAGCAAATTTCTTCAAACAGTTCAGACGCTTAAGTACAAAAAGGGAATGTGTATCCAAAGCGGAAAGTCCGTTTTTTTATACAAAACTGAAAATGCTTTTTCTTTGAAAGTTGAAAACATTTCAAAGCAGGCCATTGATAGTGTCAAACCATTACTTGAAGGACTTGAAAAACAAACATCTTGTAGGAAGAGGTGAGGTCCAGTGCTGATGTGTCTAATGTAAACAAATGTCGGTACTTTTACAATTCCAATAGCGACCGTTTTCCCTCTTGAGAGAAAATTTATGTGTTTACATTTCGTTCGTATATGTATTTCTGCATAGTTATAAAACAAATTATTGACATTTCATGAGAAGGATATTGCGGAAATAATATCTTTCACACGAAGAGTATTGCTCCCTAACCTAAATCGACAACACGACCAATACTTACGTTTTTTATTCTGATATTATCAGTTTTCCCCGCAGTTTTCTAGCAAAGTACCGTATATCTTGGCAAAATTGTTGATCTGACATCAGAAATCATATATTTATTTACAGTGGCTAAGGTATTGCTGATTATATTGACAAAACTCGAATATGCCTACACTGGTGTTTTTATGGTGGTCTTATAAACAAGGACATTTTTTAAATGTACTAATAAAGGAGTTTGTTAAATTTATATATGGTAAAACAATAACATTAGAACGTGGTTCTTTGCAAAATCAGAATAACCCAATAATTTGTAATCGGTGGTGGATAATAGATTTAATAATCCTCTTTTAACTCTCAAAAGTACTCTTCCAAGTTTTGTTTGCATTAAAACGTGTGAAAAACTTGCCCACTGTGAAGTTATAAAATATTTGAGCGATGATAAACACGTTAAATCAATATCAGGCGTACAACAATCCTATAGTGCAATCGAGCTGTTTTATAAAGTGTCATAGCTATCATTTTGTAACGTTTCATATCTTAAAATTGATTCAATTTTATCGTCATTTACAAAACAAAATAAACGAGAGAGAAAA
The DNA here is from genome assembly GCA_000969725.1 of Ophiothrix spiculata. Classification (NCBI taxonomy): domain Eukaryota; kingdom Metazoa; phylum Echinodermata; class Ophiuroidea; order Amphilepidida; family Ophiotrichidae; genus Ophiothrix; species Ophiothrix spiculata. Next base: position 5,092 of record JXSR01S074174.1, on the reverse strand, counting down.
AAAAAAGCCAAATAGTAGCTGGGATCTACTTATTTTCAAAATCAAGAAAATGATTATTGAAAGAGTTGTGATTTTTTTAATACAAAGTTTTGACATAATTTAATATACTGTTTCTATTTTAGCATCAAACATTGCACAATTTTAGCGTTACTTATCCTGTTGTGTTAAAGGTTGAGTGGTGACATTGGTCCTTTTCTACCAAGATTCCATGATAAAAGAGGTGCAATAGAGATCGAATTAAGGATATAAAAAGTCGGATCATGAACATAATTAAAGCAGTTAATAGCTTTACAAACAAGACACACTTTTCGAACATGTTTAAAGAGACATATTATCTTGTTCTATCTAGATTATCCCCAGTACTCTATACGGTTGGGAATTATATACCAATCCTTCGATAGTACTAAACATACAGTCGATTTGATTTCGGGGGGATGTCAGGATTTCAATGCCTTAAACGTCATATTAGTGTTTGTTAATAATTTACTAACTTATTCAAAAAAGGTAAAAAAGAAATCTAATCTGTGTGGCATCAGTATTATCATACAGGGTGTCCCATAATAAACCTTACAATCGTTTCATGCAATTTTCATGGGTTTAACGGATAGTCAGAAAGTATGTAACGATTGCATTTTATAGCCCGTGAACTTTTAGATACCGTTTGTTTCATTTCAATCAGTAGAATAAAACAAAAGTTATGTTGTATCAAACTTTTGGGTGGATTTTTTCTGATCCAATTTCATGATTATTGGCCATAAAGTAAGGGTGTTTCTGAATGGAATAAAAATGAGTCACCTTGGAAAACTTATCATATCTGTCTTTTTTTACATCAAATTTGTTCATTTTTTTCAGCATAGATAAAAGAAAGCATGTGCGTAGTATATAAGTAAACATCGTTACGGTTAGAAAAGAACAGATCAATGACAATACTCAATAGAGCTTCATTCAAGGGGAACTTACAAACTCGTGAAATTGGACCAGCAAATGTTACATTCAATTATTTGACAAAATCATAACTTTTGTTGTACATTACCGATTGAAATGAAACAAACGGTATCTAAGAGTTCAATCCATGGGCTATAAAATGCAATCTTTACATATTTTCGAACTATCCGTTACACCCATGAAATTTGCACGCAAAGATTGTAAAGTTTATGCTGGGACACACTGTAATGCAAGTACAGTGAACATCTATTTGTGATTTGGGATGAAGAAGAGAGAACTATCAAATCGTCCGAACAAGTTAAATATATTCTTTGATTACAATATATTCATAATTATAACCAAGATTCTGACACAAAATATAAAGATAGAAAAACTACATCATGAACTTTTATTCTTATGAGCTCTTAAACATGTTAATGGGTGATCGAATATTCTATCAATTGATTCTTAAATTGCAATACTGTATAAGTGGTATTTTTCGCTACATTTATTTTCGCGCTTTTCCCGCAAAATGAGATTAGCGCGAAAATAATTGTACCGCGAAAATTAATGTGGATTTGTTCAAATGGAATTCTATACTCGGACAATGTTCATATGCGCGAAAATAAAAACGCGCGAAATGGTCGAAAATTGGCTGAACGCGAAAATTACTGAGCGCGAAAATATTGGCGTTTACAGTACTAATTTACATGTGATATTTTAATGACATGGATTCAACGAAACAACATTCTTCCTTTAGATTGATTTAATTTCTTTATTTTGCCTTGTGTAGTAAAAAATTATTGTGAAGAACATGTAAATATTGTAACAGATCCTAGAATAAACTTGCAGAACACAAGTTTTCTTTTTATGATATATTTGTTTTAGTTTTTCGTTGAGCGTTTACTGGATAACCAGTTATATAGACATAATGTTGATAATTTATAGAACACCCACATCTTTATACGTGAATGTATTATTTGATACCTTTCGGAATTCCCTGATGCCCTATTTATGCCATTGAATGAACAAAAATTTGACATTTTAAATTAAAAATGAAAAATAACATTATATTATTATACAATTGCTGCAGCAAAAATGATATTGTTGAATGAAGCAATATTGATTTAAGGTGTATCTTGTAATTTTGTTGACGAGGAAAGATTTTTTAAAATAAGGTTCATTGACATTGCCTGCATACATTTTGAAATTCATTTTATCGTCATATTCAATTGTAATTTTCTTTTACTACTAAAATGTAGTAATTAATGATATATTTTTTGTAGTATTTATAGGAAAGTGGGTACAATTCTTAAAAAGTGTCATAACTATGGCCTACCAAAGATGTAAAAATGATACGTTAAGGTTGGTGTTAATCCATCATATATTTTGAACCAAATTTAAATCAGCTACTGAAAATTACGTTCTAAAAGGTTAAACATTTCTGAAAACGGACTGATCACATAAGTGATGTTAGTTTTTGGCCAAAAGAGAACCTTGAAACAAAAGTACAAGATTAGGTTTTCTCAAATTGTCTTGTTTTTTGTTTATTTCTTTACTTGATCAAAATATCTAAAAATTAAAAAAAATGTTGGTAAAAACGGCAATATTTCAAACACGAAACAAAAATTACAAATTTGAGAAAACTGACCTTGGCCATTAGCTTCTAGAGTCTAACTAAAAAGTAACATAGGTAATTAAACAAATTAAATTCAGTTTTCTAGAGTAATTTGGCGTTAAAACATGATATTTGGCAGACTAAAATACATTTTTACGATTATTGGTTAGCGCAAAAATAAAAAATCTGATTCTAGGAAATGTAGATTTAATTTCCAGTTTCAAAGCAAAAACGTTTATAAAAGTTAATAATCTAAATAAGATTATTCATCTTTGAAAAGCTAAATACGAATAAATTTTGGTATTAAAAGGAAAGGGAAACAGTTTTGAATCAATTATACATAGCATTACTCACCACGACGGCGATTACATGAAAAATAAATATTCTAGCAGATTTAGGGTTTTTTGATTTTTTTTTACTTTCAATACACATTATTGCTTAGAATTATAGTATTAACAGATCCCTTACATGTTTGAAAGTACTAATTTGATTATCGATTTGCTGCATATAACATGTGGCCTTGCGTCACAAATAGGTCCTTCAAATATGATGGATTTGTTACATATTACCCTAAAAAATTGTAGAAAACATGCATTTTTGCTAAAACTTCTTTACGTATTTGAGAAAGTTTGGTATCATATGAAAGGTCTATTTATACTCTAGGGATGTACAAAAAGTGAACTTCTCATGATTTTAATTAATGAAGTTATACTTGAAAAAGCAATTAGGGAACACGATGGATCGGGTGGAGGCGGCGACGGTGGAGGCGGCGCGCATAGGATTACATGCAAAAGTGTATAAAAGTTATGATTTATAAACACATGTATCATTAGAAATAAAAATGCTGGGATCATAATTTTTTGAATATAGTTCAATGAGATATGTATATTGCTAAAGCATGTATTGAATATTGACATGTCATCCAAATTTTGTTGTTTCTTAATGGTTTATATGTGGGTAATTTTCTCTATACATTACTGTACAAAACATGCATTTACACACAAAAACTTTAAAACGACATATCTTTTGACCGAGTCGACATAAATGGTAAAAGGTATACATTTTTCAAGAGGAAATTTGTCGAGGAATCCAATTATGTGATTAATTTTTAGGTAGTGTATACATGAAAAAATCTTTTGACCGAAAATGTCCCAAAAATTAATGAGTCGTTTCATAGATTTTTACCATCCTCAATATTTTGACCACAATGAAATTGGTCACCAAATGAATTATTTTTTGGAAGGCTATCATAACATCCTTCAAGTAATGTTTTTGTCATCTGGATACACCTTTCCCCAACAAAATCTCATTGTTCCAAGTTTGTTGACCAAAATGCACTTTTATTTTATTTTGCACCCTGTATAATTTTTACCCATCCCTAAAAATTAGACTTATTCAGGTAAAATTAAAATCCTCGGAATGTAAGCTTTCCAGCAATATCTATCTTTGTAGGTTTTACGTGTATATATTCAGAGTTACGATCCATTGAATACAAATTGGCATGGTTTTACCAATGTTTTTGTGTGAAACAAAAAATATGACCAGTTCATGACTTACGTCCATGTGGGTTTACCTACTCCTCCTTTGTTTATTATATGTTTCGCTCTTCTTACACCAGGCTACTTCGCTGAGGTGAATTAAGTAGACCATCTCCAAACATTATTGTATCACCTACCAGATCATGTAAGATTTACGCTTTCACATCCGTTGATCCAATATGTGCTTAAAGTAATTGATAAGGTCTATATTCACTATTCTTTTCGTTTCCCGCACTCGTTCTTTTCATTTCCATAGTCAAGTGATGCTTGATTAACCCAATATTAAAGTGCAAAAATATCTCATATTTCGTGTTTTGAGGACGTTATATTCCACTGTACATAGAAATGTGTCGACATTTTTCAAAAAAGTATTTGTTACATATATGACCTGTTGAGTCAAATGTGGCACGATGTTTTCGCTGTAACATAACACTTTTAAATTTCAGAAGTTGACTTTTTATGTTATAAGCTTATATACTTGTATACATTTATCTTGCAAAAATATTAATCAAATTTGAAAATGTAAAAAAGTCAATAGGCTATGTCTTGTAACTCGCAATGTAACTTCATTATTGTATCCAGACTGCTCAAATATGCTAGACAACCTTATTGCAAAAGTATAAATGTTTCACTTTTTCTCTTAAGGCTACATCACCTTACTTATATCGCTAAGAAATTTGCTGATGAAGAATTCATAGAAGGATGTCATAGAATGAGGAATTGGAAATTTGACGCAATTGTCATAATTCATTTTATGGCTCTTTTGAAATTTGGGTGTTAAATTTGAAATATAAAGAGGTATTTAACCGCGTTATGTTTGGAAACAATAAAATATGGAAATGCGCTTTGTTTTTGCTTTTTTCCGTTAAAAAACGTCAAAAAGTGTGAGAGTGTCAAAAATAGTAGCTATTTGAATGATTTTAAAAACAAACATATGGAAATGCGCTTTGATTTTTTCCGAAGAGTTATTTGTATTCAAATACAGTATACACTCTTGAAAAGAAAGGATCAA
>JXSR01S074173.1:33015-43641 GCA_000969725.1 Ophiothrix spiculata | reverse complement strand
AATAAACAATAGGTACAAAAGCAACTTAGCAAATCCGTAAAAAACACCCGGACATGGGGCACCCCTCTGCACCGGCAAATCCGTTTATTCCATATTTATTTCATAAACGTTATTGTTTTATTTGTATAGATCTATGACTGCATCATGTTTTCACTTCCTGATAAAAAGTGGGACCCTGGGAAGAGGTGGGCTAGGTTTTCTTTATTTTGACATGTAAGGTGTTTGTTATAATTATGTATTTGATTTGCTTGATTGGCGTATTTTTTTTTTTTTGATCTTTTGACACACATGATTTGTGTACAATTTACATAAACTGCACACAAATGAGACAAAATCAAACATTACTGTATTCAGGAAACCCTCCTATACGCTTCCATGCATCATATTTGCAGCAGTCTAAATCAACACATTTTCAAAAGAGATTCGGAAATTGATGACAAAGTGGATACAAAAATATCATGTAAATAGAGAGGGCATTTCAGAATTGTATGTCAGTACTTATGATTCAAATAATGATGAAATCCCTGCGGTAAACTGAATACAAACAGTATCCAAATGACTTTGTCATGATAATTCGCTGCTAGTACACCTACCAAAGTATCAAGTAAAAGTAGTAAAATAACACTAATAATATGGACCAGAAACTATATCCCAGTCTCATTTTTAACACAGGGTCAATGCAAACATGTTGCTATATGAGATTACGGTCCCCTAAGTCAATGGCGCAACACTTTAACCAATCATTTCATTTTCTCCTAAATCTATCGCATTTCCTTTCAATCTCCAATTTTTGTTTCCTGACACCTAAGTGGACACCAAGATCCATTTAAGGATTAACCGGCATTTTCCCCAAGTGCTGCAGCTAGATGGCCAATAGAATTTTACCGGGGAGCAGCTCCAGGAGGGGCACTGAGAGGAGACAAGGTATAGATTCTTGATTAAAGAGTTAATAGAGAGGCCTTTTCAACAATAGATAAGTAGTGCAAGTGACTTAAACATATAAAGAGCAATTTTTTTGAGTAAACGACAAGGCATATTTATCAATGCTGATTAAACTTTTTATACACTCTCATATTTACAAATTGTCAAATACATTATATGTAATTTTGAGCCCTTCACCAATTGTTTGGACCCTTTTTCCACCACCTTGCTCAATTGAAGCAATTGTCTCCACTGCACTTGTCATTGAATCTAACACTGCTCATCTCATTTCTTCAATTGTATCACATTTCTTGTCATTCTGGCTGTTGTGGATGGTGAATGCACACTTTGTTTTTGCTGCATGACTTGTAAGAGCCATTTTTCATCGTTTTGTGTTTCATCTTGTCTGTTTTGTAAGAGGTTGACACCAAGTTGCCAATAATGATTTCATAAGATGGCATATTTTTTTTCCAACTCATAGGAGTTCATTTGTGACCATCGATCACAAAAGAGCCGTAATGTCACCATCTGATATTTTTGATTTTTCTAAGTATTTGCAAAGACCATATAAGCTTCATTTAATATCCTGATGTCAAGTTATGCTCAAAGTTTGTAATGGAGTGAAAGGTGAATGTTTTCAAAGCACATTAAGGTTTATGTTTTTCTGTTGATGTCTTGATAGTTTTCATATTTCCTCACAGTTTTTAATGAAACTTTGAAAAAACATAGATATTGTGAATCTTCAGAAAAATAAATTTTTGCCCAATACCGATCTTTGCATGAATTTTCGCTTGTAACGCAAAACAAAGTTTGTTGATCGTACGGCTAATTGGTGATGGGAGTCACATTTTTTTTTTCATTTTAGGATGAGGAAATTGATATGTTTGTTTATTAATCAACATCTTTATAGATAGAAGCCTTTTCAGTGGCCTAGCACTGCTTTCTTTTGTGACCAAAACGGGATTGGGAAATAGTCAGGGTTAGAATGCCCTACTCTTTACGATACCGACTGTGATTAGATATACAGGTATGATTCTTCTGTAAATGGGACTGACAGCTTATGCATCCTCTCTGAAGGATGAAAATCTCTAATGAAATATTACTTCACATGGGGCTGGAAAAGATCTAGAATTTTTGACCCAATGCTCCCATGAGCTGGAACTTATACAAGTTTATTTAAACGTTCAAATGCAATATGTATAATCCTCTGAGGGCAAAATATGTTAAAATCCTGTGAGTATTACAGTATTTTATTATGCTATATCTTTAATAATTTTGCCATTATTTCTAACGCCTTAATCAAGTTCACTGGCCTCCTCAAATTCCTGCACCAAACCCTTCACATTTCCTGTAAATGGATGCTCCAATAAAAGCCATTCCATTTTACAAAACACTCAGCAAAAACTTCACTGAAATTAATGATCATACAAGAGTCCTTACAGAACATTGACAAAACATGCTAAGTTCATCTGTCTGTGTTTATTTTGTGTGAATGTTGTAGTGTAGGGATGATATTTTGTGCACAATTATAAGAATTTGATCCTCATGTTTTCTTTCTGTCACTTCAGCTTGCACCCACTAAATCATCTCACCTAATCATTCGCACCGCACTTCTCCTCAGCGCTCCAACTCCGACCATCTCCCAATCGATGTCCAGTCACTTGGGATTGTAACGTAACTCTGCCTTCCTTACCACGCCATACTACCATAGCCTGAGGATAGTAAGGTGAGATTGGAGAATGGCACTTGCAGACATGGCAGTAATGGCACGGAACGTTGACCCCCTTTCATTTTGTCAGGCGGCAGGAGTGGGACACTGGCTCATCATACTGTCAACCCAAGAAGGGATATTGTTACCTGGGTTCTACAACAAGGAACGGGATGGCACACTTGGATATATCGGTATGAGGATATAAATGCAATTTTAAGAAAAGCCCTAAAAACTTTACTTCTTTTTGTTTGAAGAAACACTTCAAATTCAAGTAAACATCCATGCTGGTGACAACAAGAAACTTTTCTTTTCTTCAATTCTTCAATTTATGATGACTGCCAGAGGTTATAAACTATGACAGCAATATATATGTGGATTTTGAAGTCTTAAATGGCAAAAAAGTTGGGAACAATTGAGGGTAGAATACCCTACTCTTTGCGACACTGACTGCGATTATATGTACAGGTATGACACTTCTGCATGGGATGGTCCAACAAAAGATGACAATCATGAAATATTTATTCTAACTCTAAATACCTCATGTAAGGGGCAGAGAAGGTCAAATATGATTTAGAGATTCAATCTGGCAAGACGGCCCTCAACTTGCAGGAGCACAGTGTAATTATTCATCTTTTTACAAATTTCCTGACATTTTGGAATCAAAATATCACTCTTTTCACAATTTTAAAAGTGTGAAATGTTGTCTTAAATTTGTTAAAGGAAAGGAACATAAGAAGTAAGGGAGCTTTGATGGGATAATTATCGAATTGGGAAGTAGAAATGACAATTTTAGTATTAACTGCATTCTCAAAAAATCTAGCTACTCAGTCTTTTTTGTTCCAATATCTGTACCCAAGACCCAGACTACACAGCACCAGCACCCCTGCCCCAGGGGCAGTACTAACACACCTTGTCCTATCTACGGCAGATCATGTTAACGGAAGTGGCTGCTATCAAGCGGGGCTCCCGTTCAGATTTGTAATACCCTCGGGATAGACGAGAGCATTTGCTTGGCACGTTTGATACTCATGAATATACATTGTGGTACTCTAACAGCATGCCCTGCGGTGATTTACAGTGTTTGCACATTTCATCATCATTTTTTCCTTCTTTTTCTCCAAATTTCATTTTTTTAGTGTTTTGGATATCTCTTACTTGATAGTGAATCAGGTTCAAACTTTTTTGACTTTTATTCTAAGAAGGAAAGAAATTATCAGTTATATTATTGTTGCACGTCCTATTTCTACACAGATACAGATATTTTCAGGTGACTTAAAATGTTTCCGAAATATACATTTTATTACTGGATCTCTGTTCTTTCATAAAACATCTCGCTTGTGAAAATTCATGCAAAAATTGCTGGGATAAAATGCCTCAAAAATGCCGGACTCCAAAAACAAATGTTGCACTTTATGATGATCTCAATGGTCACTGTTCGTGCGCAAATATGCTCTGGAGTTGTTATAAGACCATGATGAGGCAAGATATGACAGTCTCAATATTGATCACTGTAAATCTCAATTATCTACAATTATTTATACTGGCCTATGTGATAGGATGCAGTAACCATACAGCGACCATTGAAATCAGCCTAAAGTGCAACTTTTGTCTTCTGAGTCCAGCATCTTTCGGGCATTATATCTCAAGTCTTTTTCGCACAAACTGTCACAAGTGAGGTGTTTTTTGAAACAGCAAAGATGCAGTAATAAAAATTAATGAATATTTCGGAAATGTTCCAAATTACCTTGACACACTGCTGATCTAAAGACATGATTTGTTTCTTTATGTGAAGGTAATAAGGAGAGGAGGTAGAACTTCAACCAACATCCATTTCAGAATTTGCTGTAAGGTTTGCCTTAGGTCTAAATGTGTTTAACCAAACACACCCTGTAGTTTGAACACTTCCACCTGTATGATCTTACTACTCTTTTATCAAACTACACACCAAATTATATTTAAGACTATCATCCCTTATCTTTAAATGAATATTCATAAAGTAATGTATACACTTTGATTTTCATCAAGTGTCAAAAATGCAAATGAATTTTGCCCGGGTCCCTTTGGTGATGTTCTAACATAGGACTATCATCTTTGAAACACCCAGATCAAGTTTAAGTATCTAGTGGTTTATGAAATTACAATGGTGTGAAAGATATGGTGCTATCGTCTTAGCGATAGGTAATTCTACTCCCCTCCCAATTTACTAAGGTAGCAAGATTATTTCAACCCTTTTATTTTGTTTCTATCTTGTTGCGGTGATTATCAAAACATAATTTACTTCACCAGTTTTGCCTTGAAGTATTAATACCACAGTTGCATGATGAAGTGTTTTTTCCTCTTATTTATTTCTATCTAAAAGTGTGATGTTATCAATTTGGAATAGTCAGCAGTATTTCTGAAAATTTATTTATTTATTTAATACCACAGTTGCATGATGAAGTGTTTTTTCCTCTTATTTATTTCTATCTAAAAGTGTGATGTTATCAATTTGAGATAGTCAGCAGTATTTCTGAAAATTTATTTATTTATTTATTTATTATGCTTCATACACTGGTTACAATAAAATGTAAATAGACAAGATAAAAAGTTTAAATACAAGTAATATATAAATATTGCACCAGATAAAATAATAAAAGCTATATATGTGGAGTAAAGACACCATCCACAGTTCAAGCATATGTATAATGGGAGGAGTACCAATGTAGAGAAATGGGATAAACAAGTGCATATCACCTCTAAAACCACCACACTTCAAGATCAAGTGTGACAGATTATGCATGGACAAAATATATTAAGACAACCTACAATTAGCAAAGCTGCATATGGAAAACCAGGTACTGATATCAGCTGGCTGGAAAGTTGAATCAAAATTAGACTGCAAAAAATCAACCACATTGCTTTAAAGAACAGAGAAAGTTGAAGATGACCTAATACTGAAGGGAAGCTGATTCCAAATTGGAACAATGCGGTTAAAAAACTGGTCTTGGAAGTTTCTGTTTTGCAGAAGGGAGTCCAGAGACGCAAAGTGTCACATATTGATCTTGTTTTTGGACGAGTTTGCCCAATCTCTGATTTGTAGAACTTGACATACTTGTTGGCATCTAGACTGTAAATTTCAGACAAGCACTTATAGAAATGACAAATCACCTATTCACCTATGGGTTACCAAAATATTTGGTAGCCCATAATATTTGGTAGCCCATAAGAAGTATAACTATACTTCTTATGGGATACCAAATATTTGGTGCAACAAGTCTTTGTTATCTTTTAATCTGATATATAATTCCAATGTATTTCCTAATAATAACAGAGGCTTTGTGATGAAAAATCAATACACCACATGTGAGGAGTATTTGGTAAAAATGTTTGGTGATTTACAATACTTTGGCCTGGTCCAGACTCCACTATCGTAGAGAATATGTTGCTTAGAATATTCTATGCTGACGTAGGTCATTGAATAAAACTGTGTGTTTTATCCGATGGCCTACGTCATTTTGTCATCAGCATAGAATATTTTAAGTAAAATATTCTATACGATAGTGGAGTCTGGACCGGGCCTAAGTATTCATTATTGATTAGAAGATTCATTGGAGTTATATGTTAGATTATAAGATAACAAAGACTTGCTGCACAAAATATTTGGTAGATCAAAAGAACTATAATTTGACTCATATCAGTTGGACTCACTCATGTGTCTCACCCTTCCTCTTCTTGTCGTGGCTTATGTCAGTGGATATATGGATGTGTGTAAGAGACTGATTTAAATATTAGAACAGGAATTTTCAGTTACATCAGATTTGAAACTTACCCTATCCAGTAACAAGTTTCTCAACATGTATCTTGGTGGACAGGATACCAGAATTAAACAACTTATGTAAAGATAATAAACAGAATTAAAAAAATATCCTAGTACATATGTATGTAAAAAAAATCATTTTATCATTACTCATATGGTATATATAATAAAGTGATAGAATCCTTTATCCATGTTAAATGTTTAATACTAATTTAGATAATTGCCAAACATGACATAAACCATAAAACAGATAATTATTTTAATGAAAATACAACCTGTTTGACCAGCTTGTTTTTGTTAAATTTTACTGATTTACTCATCTTCACGTTAAAGTGATAATCAACAACCGTTTCTCTCCGCCTAGATGCGCTATGAATTACACCCATGTGTAACGAAACACCGATACAGATTAACAGACTATGCGCTAATGATACGCATCTCGCTGCACCACAATTTACGTAGTGGAAACTTAATCAAATTCAACAGAATTAACCAAAGCATCTCTCAATTACTCTATGATTTTAAAGTGGCATGCACTCATTCTTTTGGGTTGATTTAAACTTTTCAATTTGAATATTTTGGAGTGAATTTGCTTAAAAGTCCCAAGTTAAATTATCATAGCGAGTTAAGATGTTTACTATTTTGCGTGGCTCAAGCAAGAATTATCAACTTATCTTGCTTTTTGAAAGAAACATACTAAAATAAAATAATGGTTGAATGTATTTTATTTACTATGTAATGCAAGTATGGTATGGGGAGGGTAAAAGAAATTTCATGCCAAAAATTCCTAACATATATCCAAATCTTTTTCAGATACAATTGTTTTATACCAATAATGCTATTGTATTTCCACATACACCTTTTTTTTCAACTTATAACATTAAAAAGAAGTTACTTGATAATTTGTGTAAATGAAAATCATCTTACCATATGTATCAATCAAATCAATTTGTACAAAGCAATCAGAAAACTAATCATTAAAAATATGCCAGAAGTGTTTAACTGGAAAATGAGTTTTTTCATCTGTGTGTTTCATCTGTACTTTTATTCTACTTAATTAAACTTATGAAGTAATCACATTATTAAAAAGTGCATAGTATTTTATGATAGTTGCCTTTTTCAAGTTTCCAAAAATAAATATTCTAACAATTTAATCAAAGTCAGTGTCTGGATGTATTTGGTGATGCAAGAATATTATTTATTCGCTGACAAAGTGTGACATCAAAATCAATAGTTACCAAGTAACTGGTTCAAGCTTATTGCAATTTGAACCACGATCAAAATGATCACAACACACACTCAATGAGTAGCCAACTGACCGTGAACAAAGCGTGAACCAGTAACCAGGATATGACGTTTTAACTTTGTCAGCGAATACTTAGAAGATGTGTCATCTGATGCAAAAAAAACTCTCTTGTGCAGACATATTTTGCGTTGACGGTTAAATTTCTATTTAATCAACTGTAGATAACCGCACTTGTAGATATACAACAAAATTGTTATCTACTTCAAATATCACAAACTCTCTATCAACAGAAGATAGACTTGTTGCAACATAACTTGTTTTAACATAACTTGTGTTATAATAATAATAATTTAGCGTTTTTATAAGGAGCAAAAAACATTTGAGGTCCTTTTGGATGTTTTTGCGCGTTATAAGGACGCAAAATTTTTATTATACATGTAGCACACACATAAATATGTTATCTACTGCATAAAACAAGATTTGTAGCACACACATAAATATGTTATCTACTGCATAACAAGTAACATACCAAGACAAGATTAGGTAAATATAGTACCTACTGCTTAAAACAAGATTTGTGTTTTATGCAGTAGCTACTATAAAAACTATTGTAATCACATACAAGTATGTGAATATGATTTGGTGAAAATATCATGGCCTAAAAGTTCCATTGATATTTTCCATCCTGTCCAAAAGCTGCAATCAAACGTTTTCATGACTGATGATGTCAGCAGTTTACAGGAACTTTATAGGAAAACTTTAGGACTAGTTGAGAATTTTGATTTTTTGCATTAATATATAAAACAAATATTTCCTGCTCTTATTCAAGGATTCATATGCAATACAAGTAGGCTCACAGCAGTCTCCAGTCACACTGGACAGATATTTCATAGCATTGTAATCATGAGCAGTATTTTTCTTACAAATCATGTTGTTCCCATTTTAATTCCTACAGGCCAACCTTTTACACAACTACCTCGGATATCTCTGGAAGAGTCCACATACCATCAGCTGAAAAACAGTACATGTTTGGTGAAAGTCGTGGAAAGGTATATGCATCCATCTTGAAACAAATGGAAAAAACTATAAAACAGCTAATTGTTTTAATGAAAATACAACCTGTTTGAGCAGCTTGTTATTGTTAATTTTGAGTGATTTACTCATCTTCAAGTTGTAGTGATAACCAACCACCGATTCTCTCTGCTTAGATGCGCTATGAATTACACCCGTGTGTAACGAAACACCGATACAGATTAGCAGACTATTAACACTAATGACACACACCTCGGATGTTAAGTTGATACCATTGTAATCATGATTAGTATTTTTATTTAAAATCATGTTCCCATTTTCATTTCTACAGGCCAACCTTTAACACAACTACCTCGGATATCTCTGGGAGAAGTCCACATGCCATCAGCTGAAAAACAATACATGTTTGGTGAAAGTCTTGAAAAGATGAGTTATACTCTACCATCTTGAAACAAATGGAAAAAGTACAACAATGAAGTTAAAAAGGATTGATTTATACAGAGGAGCCTTCAAATGAACAATATTGTTTTTGATTTGTGTTATCAGAGGGTTTTTTTTCCAGTGGAAGCTTGCTTCGACTATGGTCACAATAACTCGTACGAACAGTTACAAGCAGTGTTTAGTCCGTTTAAAAGGACCGCGAGCAAAGCGAGCAGCGAGGGCGTCGCGTGGTCCTATAAGATGGATTAAACACTGTTCGTAACTGTTCGTACGACGTATTGTGACCATAGTGTTAAAGTGAATAATATTGTTTTTGATTTATGTTACCAGATGTTTATGCCAAACCTAAGATGCTGGTCAAACTTTAGCAATATTGATAAAGATAACAATCATTATATGCCAAACCTAAGAGGCTGGTCTAACTGTAGCAATGTTGATAAAGATAACAATCATTATATGCCAAACCTAAGAGGCTGGTCTAACTGTAGCAATGTTGATAAAGATAAAAATCATTATATGCCAAACCTAAGATGCTGGTCTAACTTTAGCAATGTTGGTAAAGATAACAATCATTATCCTCCAAACCAAAGATGCTGGCCAAACTGTAGCAATGTTGGTGAAGATAACAATCAGTGCCAAACTTAAGATGCTGGTCTAACTATAGCAATATTGATAAAGAAAACAGTCATTATATGCCAAACCTAAGATGCTGGTCTAACTGTAGCAATGTAGATAAAGATAACAATCATTATATGCCAAACCTAAGATGCTGGTCTAACTGTAGCAATGTTAGTAGAGAAAACAATCATTATATTCCAAACCTAAGATGCTGGTCTAACTGTAGCAATGTTGATAAAGATAACAGTCATTATATGCCAAACCTAAGATGCTGGTCAAACTGTAGCAATATTGATGAAGATTGCAATCATTATATGCCAAACCTAAGATGCTGGTCTAACGGTAGCAATGTTGGTAGGGAAAACAATCATTATATGCCAAACCGAAGATGCTGGTCTAACTATAGCAATGTTGATTAAGATAACAGTCATTATACGCCAAACCTAAGATGCTGGTCAAACTGTAGCAATATTGATAAAGATAACAATCATTATATTCCAAATCTAAGATGCTGATCTAACTGTAGCAATGTTGATAAAGATAACAATCATTATATGTCAAACCTAAGATGCTGTGGTCTAACTGTAGCAATATTAATAAAGGTAACAATCATTGTATACCAAACCTAAGATGCTGGTTTAACTGTTGATAAAGATAACAATCATTATATTCCAAATCTGTTGGTCAAACTGTAGCAATGTTGATAAAGATAACAATCATTAAATGCCAAACCTAAGATGCTAGTCAAACTGTAGCAATGTTGATCAAGATAACAATCATTATATGCCAAACCTAAGATGCTGGTCTAGCTGTAGCAATGTCGGTACAGATAACAATCATTATATGCCAAACCTAAGATGC
>JXSR01S074173.1:11039-21277 GCA_000969725.1 Ophiothrix spiculata | reverse complement strand
TAAATAATCCCAATGAAACAATCATAATTAAACATTCTGTCATTTCTTTTGACTCTGTCGCCATCGCATTGTGGAATGAGAGGACTATGCTGAATTTATAATTTCTTGTAAATTTATCATGTGTAATTTATTTAGATATTTGGAGTCTGGGACCCGACTGGCTTAATGCTTATTTCCCAGTCCTCCTCCACGATGTTTAATATACAGTTGATAGTTCTATTTTTTAATTTTTTGTTACATGAGGAAGAAATAAATTCTTATGTCTTATGTCTTTTTAACAAAATTTTCACATCAGCTGTAGCCACAACATCTAATTTATCTACTGGACGGAAGACGAAATAATGTTTTACGTGTCAGCAATCGACCCTGAAAATGTAACAAATTGGGTCGGTGTTTTTTGTTTGTTTGTTTGTTTGTTTTTGTTTTAAGTAGGCCCAAATATTAAAACTCGCCATTTAAGTAGAAAAACTCCTATTCAAATGCTCATTCAGCATTATAAACATGTTCTCAGCAAATAAATGCCGCTGAGACACATTTGTACCTTCAAAGTTGAAGATATTATTTAAAAAAAAACGACCCAAAATTTCAGTTTTCTGACTTGAGAGCAACACAAAAAAACCTTGTTTTGGCCTTATCTTGCACTAGTTTTAGTCGAAAGTTGTTGTAAAACTTTTACTTAGGCCTAGACCTATTTAAGGCCTACTTAAAAACTGGTATGAATCTTACAAAACAATGTTTTTCTAATAATTTACTAAATCATGATTATGGCGTTTTATTTGTTTATATTGACTTCCACTCCGAAACACCCAAATGACTTTTTAAAATACGAGATTCTAGCCTACAATACATTTTAATGTTTCGTAGACAAGTATTGCATTTTAATAACTGAATCAGATGTTAATAAACCCGAAGATGTATATAGTTTTCGGGACAAATGCTCTAAAACATATTGTCTATGTATTTTTTGCGCGTTCAGATCTATCTTTGGCTGCACTGATCTACAAAAACAATGAATTTATCGGCTGAAATAATGATTAACTCGTTTATTTTTAACCAATTAACGATATTTTTTTGTTCTTACATTATAATCAGAATTTCTTTGTATCATTTTATCACCCGTTCTACCAATCAGCGTCCAAGATTTCGCGGGGAAATACGAGACAAAGGAGAAAAGAGTTTTGCTCCTCTGCAAATACTTCGGAAAGTTTGCAGCGACTTTTGACTTTTGCGCATGCGTCTCTTGACCTGATCAAAACTTTGTCAAGCTGGTAAACAAAGAATCGCCTTGAATTGTTTGAAAGTATGAACAGATTGGTAATGGCGGGAGTTTCTTTGTAAACAATGGTTCAGTCATGAACCTGACAACGCAAAACATAACAAAAGCACGTGGACCACTACACCACTCACTCCCATGTAAACACAACATGGGGATACCCCTCTGCTCCATAAACTTGGATTTTAATGGATTTTATCGTGAATTCTGACCAGGAAAGAACCTAAACTGGATTTTATAAGTGGAATTATTGCAAGCAGTTCTTTTAGCACTTTGATTTGATTATGTCTAATGGATTATTTATGAAAAAATACACAATGGATATATTATTCTAATGTTTATTGATTACATCGATCATTTACGAATTTTAAGTTTTTCGTGAATTTGTACGGTTTGTACCAAAAGGAATAATTTGGAATACACACCGAACTCAGTATAAATGAATATATAACACATAGAATTTTGTTTTTAGTGTGAATTTTGTGTGATACTGGAAAAGAGTGCAAGTTCCTATTCTCTTTTAGCAGACGACACTGTCGTCTGCCAGCCATTTTTCTATACAAACGACTTCCGGGATTCCCGAGATTGCGGTCAAGTACATGTACCTGCACGGTCAGGGAATCCCTCGAAATGGAATATCATTAGCCCGGATTCGTAGTGGATTTTTTCCTATTATTCTGACGAAATGGTAAGATATTTTAGTGTAATTTTTCATTATGATGATACAGATTTGACATAATAATTTGATGCATCTCTTACAATGTGCACAATTTTATTTACGTTTGGATTTCATTTTTGTGTTTGATCTGCAAGGAATTACCGGCGACCCTGGAATATCTGAAAATGACATATTTTAGAACAGGAATTAAATTAAATTACTCCTGAAAGAAATCTTTTTAGACCTTAAAACTTGCATATAAATTTGCATACATAAAATTGCGATTTCTTCATTTTTTTTTTAAAGATATACTTTTCATATCTAGGCTTTGTTTTATTTTTTATAATGCCTGCAGCAGGATGCGCTTTGTTCGTGTGTCCACTTAAATTCACAACCAGTTAAGTGGAACACTGATAATTCTATAAATAACTTCAGGGAAAGGGATATTCCCGGAACAATGGGATTCCTTAAAATGTATTTACATTTTTTCAGGAAGTTTGGTCACCATGATCTGTTGTCTTACAAGGAAGTTATTTTTCTTTAAAATGTAATAGCTATTTCTGCCCTAAATTACATATTCATATTTTTGTGTTAAGACAAAAGGTTCTTAATTAGTTAATCCGTTTCACTTTGTCTAAACAAAGAAAATCCTTGTTAGTATAAATCGTTGACAAACTAAACATGATTAAAAATCACATTATTTTATTTTATTTTTATTTTTATTTTATTTATATTTATTTTATTTTATTTCTCTTGCTATAATTTGTTTGTTAACTTTGTTTATTATATTTTATTTTCTGTGATATGTTATATGTAAAACATCCCTATGTTGTCTTTCTTGTAAAGAATAAGATATATGTACATACAAATTGTGCACAATACAAATGTATAAGTTAAAGGGAAAGAACAAATCTTTAATTTTGTACTTTACATAACATTAGCCAAAGTCCAGCTGGTAGGGGAAACATATTTACTAAGAGGATCGAGAATGTATTTAGTTTTGGCGCGAAAATCTCATAGTCAAGTTAAGATCATCTCTCTCTTTATTTAATTAATTCGTGCTCTTTTGTTCAATTTATCAGCTGCAGAAATCGATGTTTTCCTCCTAATATTTTGCCCTTCTTTGTTTTGTTTTGTTTTTCTTCCTGTAAGTTTTCTTTCTATGTCTCCATTTTGATATATAGTATTTATTGTTTTGATTATTCATTTAAAGGCTTTACTTATCTTTATCATATTTCTATCTTCCTCTTCACCATAATCCCCGTCTTCATCGTCAGCCTCATCTCTATCTCCTTCTTCATCATCTTCACCTTCAACAACTGGCTTCAACAAAATCTCCATCTCCATCTCTATCTTTCTATCTTCATCTTTCTCTCACCTTCATCCTCATCACTTTCATCTTTATTTCCATCTTTCTTCATCATCATCTTCATTGTCATCTTCTTCATAACCTCCATCTTCGTCGTCATCTTCTTCTCTATCTTCATCTCCGTCTCCATTTTCTTCATCATCTTCATCTCCATCTTCATCTTAGTATTCACTCTCATCTTCATCATAATCTTCATCTCCATCTCAATCTTCATCCCCGTCTCCATCTCCATCTTCATTCTCATCTTTGTTTTTATCATGATCTCCATCTCCATATTCATCTTCATATTCATATTCATCCACATCATTATCTTAATCATAATCTCCATCTTCATCTTCAACATTGTCTCAATCTTCATCTCCATCTCAATCTCCATCTCTATCTTCATTTTGTGTCCATCTTATCCATCTCCATATTCATCTTCATATTCAACATCACCTTCATCTCCATCTTCCTAATAATCTTCCTCATCATCATAATCTCCATCTTCGTCTTTACTTTCAACATCATCTCCGTCTCCATTCCCAGCTTCGTCTCCATCTTTTTCTCCATCTTCATCTCCATATCCGTCTTCTTCTTCTTCATCTTCATCTTCAACATCATCTTCATCTCCATCTTCATCTTATATTAATTCTCATCTTCATCATTATCTCAGTTTACATCTTTATCTTCGACATCATCTCCATCTTATTTCACATCTTCATCTCCATCTTTGTCTTCATCTTCATCTTTTTCATCATCTTCAACGTCATCTTAATCTCAATATTCCTCTTAGACTTCATCTTCATCTCCATCTTCGTTATAATCTCTATCTTTATCTTCATTTTCAACATCATCTATATCTTCATCTCCATCTTCACCTCCATCCTCATCTTCTTCATCATCAGCTTCATCTTTAATAAAATGACCATATCCATCGTCATCGCCATCTTCATTTTGATCTCCGTCTCCATTCCCATCTTCATCCCCATATTCATCTCCATTTCTTCATCTTCATCATCTTAATTTTCAACATAATCTCCATCTTCATCTACATCTGCATTTTCATCTTAATCTACATCGCCATCTCCATCCTCATCTCCATCTTCATGGCGATCAATCTGCCTATTTTTGCAAGCATACATTTTCTTACAGCTTGAATATGTTGTTTTGTAGGTCATCAACAGAAAATTTAAACTGAAATATCTTCACCTTGTTTAGGCTTTCGCCGAGGAAACCCAACCAAGTAATCTAAAGATAGCTTATCTTCAACAGGGCCCCAAGATGTTTTTTTAAATCAGTTTTGAATGCAGGAGGAAGACCGGAGTACCCGTAGAAAAACCTCCCCCTTCACCATAATCCCCGTCTTCATCGTCAGACTCATCTCTATCTCCTTCTTCATTATCTTCACCTTCAGCAACTGGCTTCAACAAAATCTCCATCTCCATCTATATCTTCACCTTACTCTCATCTTCATCCTCATCACCTTCATCTTTATTTCCATCCTTCTTCATCATCGTCTTCATTTTCATCTTCTTCGTAACCACCCTCTTCGTCTCCACCTTCATCTCCGTCTCCATCTTCTTCATCTCCATCTTCATCTTAATATTCACTCTCATCTTCATCATAATCTTCATTTCCATCTCAATCTCCATCTTCGTCTCCATCTCCATCTTCATTCTCATCATTTCCATCTCAATCTCCATCTTCGTCTCCATCTCCATCTTCATGATCTCCATCTACATATTCATCTTCATAATCATATTCATCGTCATCATTATCTTAATCATAATCTTCACCTTCAACATCGTCTCCATCTTCATCTCCATCTCAATCTCCATCTCTATCTCCATTTTGTGTCCATCTTCTCCATCTCCATATTCATCTTCATCTTCAATATCACCTTCATCTCCATCTTCCTAATAATCTTCCTCATCATCATCATAATCTCCATCTTCGTCTTTATTTTTAACATCATCTCCATCTTCGTCTCCATCTTTTCCCCCCATCATCATCTCCATATACGTCTTCTTCATCATCTTCATCTTCTTTCTCATCTTCAACATCATCTTCATCTCCATCTTCATCTTATTATTCATTCTCATCTTCATCATTATCTCAATTTTCATCTTTATTTTCAACATCATCTCATTCTTCGTCTCCATCTTAATACACATATTCATCTTTGTCTTCATCTTCATCTTTTTCATCATCTACAACATGATCTTCATCTCAATATTCCTCTTAGTCTTCATCTCCATCTTCGTTATAATCTCTATCTTTATCTTCATTTTCAACATCATCTATATCTTCATCTCCATCTTCACCTCCATCCTCATCTTCTTCATTATCAGCTTCATCTTCAATATAATTACCATATCCATCGTCATGTTCATCTTTATCTTTATTTTCACCTTCGTCTTCATCTTCAAGATCATCTCTATCTCCATCTTCATCTAATCATCATGTTTATCTTCGTATTCACAATCGTTTCCATCTCCATTTTTATCTTCCAACATCATCTCCATCTTCATCTTCATCCTCCTCCTCATCAACATCATCTTCAACATAATCTCCATTTCTTCATCTTCATTTTCAACATAATCTCCATCTTCATCTACATCTTCATTTTCATCTTAATCCACATCCAATCTCCATCCCCATCTTCATCTCCAACTTTATGGCGATCTATCTGCAAATTTTGCCAAGCCTACATTTTTCTACATTTTGAATATGTAGTTTTGTAAGTCATCAACAGGAAATTTAAACTAAAATGTCTTCGCCTTTGTAGGCTTTCGCCAAGGAAACTCAACTTGGTACTTGGTACCAAGTAAGCTAAAGGATGCTTATCTTCAACAGGGCTCCAATATGTTTTTTAAAATCAGTTTTGAATGCAGGAGGAAGACCGGAGTACCCGGAGAAAAACCTTCCCCTTCACCATAATCCCCGTCTTCATCGTCAGCCTCATCTCTATCTCCATCTTCATCATCTTCACCTTCAACACCTGGCTTCATCTCTATCTTCACCTTACTCTCATCTTCATCCTCACCACCTTCATCTTTATTTCCATTCTTCTTCATCATCATCTTCGTCTTCTTCATAACCTCCATCTTCGTCTCCATCTTCTTCTCTATCTTCATCTCTGTCTCCATCTTCTTCATCATCTTCATCTTAATATTCACTCTCATCTTCATCATAATCTTCATCTCCATCTCAATCTCCATTCTCATCTTTGTTTTTGTCATGATCTCCATCTCCATATTCATCTTCATATTCATATTCATCCTCATCATTATCTTAATCATAATCTCCATCTTCATCTTCAACATCGTCTCCATCTACATATTCATCTCCACCTCAATCTCCATCTCTATCTCCATGTTGTGTCCATCTTCTCCATCTCCATATTCATCTTCATCTTCAACATCATCTTCCTCATCATCATCTTCCTCATCATCTCCATCTTCGTCTTTATTTTCAACATCATCTCCGTCTCAATCTCCGTCTCCATCTTTTTCTCCATCTTCATCTCCATCTGCATCTTAATATTCATTCTCATCTTCATCATTATCTCCATTTTCATATTTATCTTCAACATCATCCCCATCTTAATCCACATCTTCATCTCCATTTTTGTCTTCATCTTCATCTTTTTCATCACCTTCGTCTCAATATTCCTCATAGTCTTCATCTTCATCTCCGTTATAATCGCCATCTTTATTTTCATTTTCAACATCATCCATATCTTCATCTCCATCTTCACCTCCATCCTCATCTTCTTCATCATCAGCATCATCTTCAATATAATGACCATATCCATCTTCATGTCCATCTTTATCTTTATTTTCACCTTCGTCTTCATCTTCAAGATCACCTCTATCTCCATCTTCATCATCGTCTTCATCTAATCATCATGTTTATCTTCGTCTTCACAATCGTTTCCATCCCCGTTTTCATCTTCCAACATCATCTCCATCTTCATCTCGATCTCTATCTTCGTCTCCTTATTCTCTCCATCTTCATCCTCCTCGTCATCATCGTCTTCATTTTCAACATAATCTCTATTTTCATCTACATCCTCATTTTCATCTTAATCGCCATCCCCATCTCCGTCTCCATTTCTTCATCTTCATCTTCATCATCTTCATTTTCAACATAATCTCCATCTTCATCTACATCTTCATTTTCATCTTAATCTACATCCTCATCTCCATCCCCATCTTCATCTCCGTCTCCATTTCTTCATCTTCATCATCTTCATTTTCAACATAATCTCCATCTTCATCTACATCTTCATTTTCATCTTAATCTCCATCCTCATCTCCATCCCCATCTCCAAATTTGTCCTCATCTTTATGCTTTGCCTCATCTTCATTTTCAACACAACCTCCATCTTCATCCCCATCTTCGTGCTCATCCTCATCTTCCTGTTCGACATAATCTCCGTCTCAAATTAATCAATAGAGAAAGTCTTTGGGTGTTAAATTATATATAAACATTTGTTCCTAAAGTGTTCCAATAATATGCTTCAAAATCAAGATGGCGCCCAAATGAGGTATAAAATGCCCCATAATAATTTGCTTTTATTGTCCAACATGAATTGAAGCATTATTAAAAAATAGTATTGAGACAAAATCGTTAAAAAACAATGATTTTAAAATGACTTTCTGGATAACAACATAGCCATTTGACTCCGTAATATATTATTTGAATGATTAAACTTCAAGATGATGCCTTTGGGGATAAGAAATAACATTTTGTTCCCAAATTAAGCCATTTCACATGTTTGAAATTGAATAATGGTTTTCAAAATGCCCGCCAAAATTTAAATTTATTTAAATATTCTTATAAATTCGAAAATATGTTGAAATGAAGAAACAGTGAAAACAATACCCACACAGCCTCAGCATTATGGCTAAAACAGAGAGAGAAGTACCTTGTAATGTTTTATTGTGTGACGATGGTATGGCAATGTCCATTCTTATATAAATCCTAACTTTGCAATTGAGGTGGAGCTTCCGGTTGGAGGATCAATCAAAGCTACTTAAGACAATAATTTAATGTATATTCAAAGATGAAAAATTAAATTAAATTTTCTCATCAAGTTGCTTTGCTGCAACTATCTATCCGGTGGACAACGACAAGATTATCATTAAGATTGGTAACGGACACACAACTTTGGCGACCACTTTTGCCCCTGCACTCATTATGGTCAAGACAAACAGCGTACGCTTACACGGCCCGGGTGATCCTCGCAATGTAATTTAGGCCACCTGAATGACCATCCCTTTTCGACCGTGTCACATTCGTAGAAACACGATTATTATAAGATTTGAAACTAGAAACAACGTTTTCATAACTTTGATAGACAGTTTTACCATTGATAGACAGTTTTGCATAAGTAACAGTTTGAGACTATTTTGAACAAAACCGGCCACTTTTTGGACTCCCATAGGGCCAAATACTATAATCTCCATCAGAATGCACTACAAAAACACATAGCAGTCAATACTGGCCGCAAAAGGGAAATAAAAAAATGGAAAAGAAAAAAGGGTGCCACTGCAATGGTCAGACAACTTACGATAGGCCCTCTGAACACCTATCAGGCACTGCCACCACCTATAGTTGCCAGTACCCCGTACCAATGACGATTGCAATGGCAAGTGTGGGACGTATTATCGACGGAACCACAAACCGCCGACCATATAGCCTAGACTATATGGCTTGAAAACTTGAGTTTATGCCAATGTTGTAATAATTGTCACCACACTTCCTTTATATATTGGAGAAATGTTATGTATTGAAATTCTGTGGTGTTCGTTATTTCAGCTGCCTTCTGTTGAAAAATCAGTCATTCGCCCTCTATGTTTAACTTACCATCTAAAATCGACCAACATCGCCCTCTTGCTACTAGTGTTTTGGTATTAACATTATTCATTAACAGCTTAATATTTAACATAACAAAAAAGGGGGTAGGGACACAAAGTTACGAAAAACTTGGCAATTCACTACGGAGGACCATTACCGCCACTTTTATGAGACACATTTAAACGTGATGTTGTATCTCATATTCAAAATGTGTAAGTTTCTCAATGTACGTCTAACTACTAAGTAACCAAGTAAATATTTGAACACATTTCTATATAAAATGATTCTTTACAAAATACTGATACTGACTCAATTAATAGATCTTTACATATGATGACAAAGCCATTGCTACGAAACTCCTACTTTCATGCTGTAGCTCAACAAAAATTACAACTGTGTGTTGACACTTTTTGGGAACTTGACTCGACCCCATTTACCCCTTCAGCACAAGGACCTTCTACCATGTCGATTGACAACAAACCCACCATTCTGATTTATAGCTACTTATCACAGTTTGCTCATTTATTTACTTCATCTGTCACAGTGTCTATTCAGCATATATTAATGTCATTAGATCTTAGAGCCGAGAGTTGTTTTTCAATCGAGTAAGTTCCCATTGTCAAGTCCCCCGTTCTTATTGTCAGTGCCGGATTTACCTTTCCAAGGGCCCTGGGCCAGGCCTAAACTGAGGGCCCCATATACACCTATACCAATGATTTTTAAGTGGCTGTGACTGCTAACGTCAAAAATATGTTAGATATTTGACCCCCCCCCCCTGAGTTGGGGTGGGTGGTTAAAAAAAAATCCCACCCAATATTCATTTTTCTTCCTTTTCCCCCCCTTGTTCTTTTCTTTTTTTTCCTCTCATGCTCAAGGGCCCCCCTTGACCTCGGGCCCTGGGCCCGGGCCCAACGGGCCCAATTATAAATCCGGTACTGAACTGCTTATTGTCCGGGTTGTACAGACTCGTATAGGCTAACAGTTTCACGCTTTATTCCGTTATGGTCTATGGAAGGCGGACTACCATTTCAGAGGGACTACGATTACTTTCACATCGGTATGTAAAGACAATTTTGTATGAACATTTTCTT
>JXSR01S074172.1:53782-72396 GCA_000969725.1 Ophiothrix spiculata | reverse complement strand
AACCATAAAGCTACACATTGGTATAAAAAAGTAAATTTTATCAACTGGATCTAAGTTGTTTTTCGTTGGTAAAATAACAACAGAGGTACAAATATGTTCCCCTTTTCTAAATTTAAAACATTCTACAATGGTTCATAAACAGTATATTTATGGCATGTATCAGCAGATGACTTAATGTTAAAGGTTATAGTAGTGTAGGAAGTGGTAGTTTCAGGCAAATTGTTTATTTACTTTTCGCCACTTTGTAGTTTGAGAAGGAGATTTGATAGGCCAACTAAAAATAAAAACATGTTTCCTGCCCAGGTTTGAAAAACAAGAGGACTTTTAATTTTTTTTATTTGTGAGCTACTTATTGTATGTGTTCAGTATAAATGATAGCTAAGAATTTGAGAACTGGAGCCTTCCAGTGATCACAAAACTACCTGAAAAGCCCATTTCACATTTTGCATGGCTTGAGAATAAGTTTCCTCTTCTGAAAAAATGATTTAGAATAAGTTATTTTGAAACATCAAAATAAAAAGAAATTTAAAAATCCTTCAAAAAAGGATGAGGCAGGGATGAGAAGTCTATCTAGATGGACTTCACAAACGATTGCTTGCGAGGTCCATCTAGATTGACTAGGGATGAGAAGTATGTCTGTTTTTTTATTTGGTCTTAAGGTTGAACGTTAAGTATATTATAAGAAAACCTCATTCAAAATCTTATTTCAAGGGGAAAGAGGAGAAGGAGAAGCCCGATTTGAAAAGGTTCTTAGAAACTGGAATACTCTGAGAAAGATTGTGAGATCTGGAATGGATCATTTCAATTAAGCTCACTTCTAGTGTGGCAAATATAGGGAAAGAACCCTGGCAGGAGTGGTCGAGGAGTGAGTGTTATCACCACCATGCCAACTAGACCTCCCTCTAAGACATTGTATCCAATGACTTCTGATATGTTTATTTTAAGCTTTGGTGGAAAGTTAAAAAGAAAACGTCAAAAGCCAAGTAATGGTTGGTCAAGGGTGATTCTGCTTTGTTCAATAGTTGTTCCAGAACAAACCTTGTCAGAATATCCTACTATTTTTGTATTTATTAATTTTGTTTGTAGTTTATAAATTCCATTGTGTCTTGTTACAGATTGCCCTGATGAGTGGTGTAACAATGGAGCAGGATCATGTCGAACCATACCCAACTCACATGGCTATACATGCAAATGTCACCATGGTTTCACAGGGACACAGTGTCAAATTGACAATAGTAAGTAAATGCTCCATCAACCTATCTAACTCTAGAATGTCATTCATTGCTTGAGTTCAAATTTCAGTTTACGTGTGGTAAACAAAATAGTTTCTCATATTTTGTAAAATTAGCATTGTGTAAATTGTAATTCCTTTTCATTGCGTCCACCAGTCAATTTAAGCCTATTGTGAGGTCTATTCATATTTACAAAACAATTTTGTAAACCCATATACAAACGTTTTACGATTTGTAATGCTGCCTACCTTGAAATTCAGTTTTTGTAATCTTCTAATAGTGAACAATAGAAACGCTGTCATTTTACAAGAGAAAATGTTCATGGAAGTACAACTTAACGCTATATTTAGTTCACACAAAGAAGACAATCTGCCCGGTAAACTAATTTGTAAAATCATTGAAAATATCAGGCACCTAAATTATTATTTGGATGGGTCAGTTTATAGTTCTTTCTGAGCTTCCAAATACTTTGTGCAACAAGTCTTTGTGATTACATTAAATTCCAATGCATTTTCTTTTCAATAACGGATAAACCACCAAACATCAAACAAAATAAAAGTGAGTGTATTGATTATAGGTTAATATATGCGCATTTTATACGCAAGTGAAATGAGACAAAATCAATGCACGCACGGTCAATTTTGATGCGTCCAATTCACGAGGCCCGTAGGGGCCGAGTGCATTGGACAGCAATCAAAAATTACCGCAAGTGTATTGATTTTGTCTCATTTTACGAGCATTAGGCCAAATAAAAAATCAAGTTTGTTTCTGGTAACATGCTTGAAAAGTACAATGCGGTACGCGGTTTTTTATTTTTTATTTTTTACTTTTCGAAAATGCAATGCGATATGCGGATTTTCTTGTTTTCTTTTTTTTTACCAAAAATGCAGAAAGAAAAACACATTAAAACAATGCTCTTGGTTTCTATTATTATTTATTAATATCATTATTAACCATAAAAGTTTTGTTTATAACTTTAGCCGCCCTTGGTTTCTCTTTCATGTTCAATAATACAACATGCGACTTGTTTTGTTGCATCTTTGTTTGTTTCCAGTAAGCTATTTCACAGAATTGTTTTATATATCAACAATAAGATTTTTTTTTTGATTCGAAATACGAAAAAAAAAAAAATTAATGCGGGAAATATGTAACTTAACAGAAACGCGTACGGGTTACCAGAAACAAACTTGTTTCTTTTTTTGGCCTTATGGGATGCAAATTTATTAATCTAATTCATACATGACAGAAAAATAATATTGTATCTTTAGTGAAAATAAAAAAGGCCTTTAATATGACCATCAAAATCCAAAAACTTCTCTAAACTAAATAAATAATCACCCGACAAAAACAATGAAACATTCATACGCACTAAACGCCCGCCACGTAAACCAGAACGCAACAAGCGCAGTGCATTGTGAAGATCCACTGCACTCCGCGTACTTTATATTCTTGCATTCTGATTGGCTAGGTGACATGCGGAGCACACGCGGAGTGTATGAATTTTCATCATCAAGCCTCCATTATCATAAGAAAAATGCATTGGAATTATATATCAGTTAACGATTGGTAAACTGAACAAGCGCATTCTATCAAGTTCAAGTGCAGGTTTAAAGAAATTTGTCTAGTGGAAAACACAACCCATAATCATACCAAAAATGACCACAATTAATACATATTTGCAAATTGATTTAAATCTATTTACTTAGACCCTAGTTTGTAACACAGGACTGAGCTGCATGGACCATCTACCATGGATTGTGGTAGAGTATATGTATGAATGTGACAAGAGTGATTCTTGCATGTGAATTACAAATGTCCACCATTTATATAAGAGCTGTAAATAACAAATTAATTTACCAACTGCAAATTTTGTAGGATAATTTGTTTTTATGTTGGTGTATTTTACAGGCTGCCTGGCATCATATTGTCAAAACGGAGGCACATGTAAAGGGAGCCATCAGCAATATTACTGTGAGTGTCCAGCTGGGTTCCAAGGCATGTTTTGTGAACATTCCGCAAGCACATATGGTAAGTTGGCATCAGGGTCCTTTTCTTTAATTGTCTAAGTAACCGGTATTGATGTATAGAAAACATATTGAAATTTGATGCACAAGTTCCTCCATCATTCTTCACAGTCTGGTACATTTTGAAGGGATTCTGCGCAGGATACTGTAGCCATTAGAGCCACCTTAAAGCTTCCATAATCAATGATCTTTCCCAGACCAAAATAATTTGGTGAGATCTCAAACTAGAGCTCAAATCCACTTGCATGCACGATGGATTAGTTCTTAAACTTGAATTCTTAAAAAAAAGAAGGGGGAAAAAAGGAAATTACATTCTTTGGTGTAATTATTCAGAATACAT
Source organism: Ophiothrix spiculata (assembly GCA_000969725.1). Classification (NCBI taxonomy): domain Eukaryota; kingdom Metazoa; phylum Echinodermata; class Ophiuroidea; order Amphilepidida; family Ophiotrichidae; genus Ophiothrix; species Ophiothrix spiculata. The sequence goes on along the minus strand of JXSR01S074172.1, from coordinate 68,800 downwards.
ATAAAAGTGCATGAGTAAATGTTTTTGAATGAGGATTAGTCTCTGGACTGCACCAACTTGCTTTTGGAACATCGATCATGTAAATTTAGTATATATGTGATTTTTTCTCAGTAAGTTTTTAGTTTTGAGATTACTCTTGCAACGGATTTGTAATTTGGCTGAGAATGAGGCTATCGAGCCGGTCAAGCGCTTTTATTTGCATACGCACAAATTTTCGGAAAATGTAGGCTCAACCAGAACGCAGAGCGGGTCATTACGCACTCATGTAGTGTCGGTCTAGGCATGAAGCCAGTGTGGTGCAATACCCTAACTAATTTTTAGGGTGAAAATTGTCCCATTTTCTATCTGTACTAATCTATGTATAGTAGTAATACAATGATTTAATGGTCAAGGGCAAGGCACACTCCGCACACAGAAAAGACTTCTGGCCCACACGTTTCCTTGTGTGATCTACCTCCCGATAGGTAGGAGACATTTTGATTTGCCAACCAAAAGAGGTTCTTCTATTTTTTTTTGATACAACTTATAACTTGAGACATCAAACATTGCAAACTGTTAGTGTCAGAGCTCTTGTAATTCCCTTGCTTCCAGCTAAGTAAAGAACTATGATTTAAGGTGGTTTCAGACTAGCTGTCGTTGCGACACACGGCGTTGCGGCAGACGACCAAACATTTGCAATTTTGAGTTGTCATACGACACATTTGCATATTGCCGCAATGGTCTGTCGCAAGAAAAGTTGAATTTATTCCAACTCAAATATCGTGTTGTTGCGACCATCAAGACAGGGTAATTGATATATCGGCTTGTCGTACGGCAAGGAGATGTGACAAGGTCGAGTTTGTGCACTTTAAATTTTTGACGTCATGCTGGTCGTATGGCCACACAACAGGTAAGTATGAAACCAGCTTTAAACTGTGTCTTCTACTTTTGTTACAGTGAAATATAAAGATGACAGCCTTGCCAGTTCCCTACAATACAGTCTAGTGGTGGTAGTGCCATCGTTTGTTCTGTTAGGGCTGGTTTGGATTGGTTACAGGGCTAAGAGGGGTTACTGTATGGCCAGAAGAACACATTACAGGCATACGGGATCACTAAGGGATAGTTTCTCAGGTAAGCACTTCTTGTCATCCTTATACTGCTTTATGGTGGGTTCAGAGTCCAAAGATTTCATTACTGCAACATCGCTTGATACACAGTCTTTGCATAGGTGATGAGAAGTGCGATTTAAAATTTCAATTTCAAGACTTCTTATCAAGGGATGTTACATTTATGAAAATGGTGGACTCTGAATGCACCATTATTTTTTGGTTTGTAGCTTTGCTGTTTGTTTTCATACTATTCTTCAACAAGAATTTATAGCTTTGCAGTTTTGTCACATTGCAAGTTGAATTCATTCACAAAACCTTTTTGACTATTGATTATATTGCCGCCTTGTGATTTCCGGCTTTTACAACTGGAGGAGACAAGTTTCTATGAATAAACGATATAGTAAAGCAACAAAATGCAACTATCAGTGTAGATCTTAAAAGGATGCACTTTAATAATTACTTTGTAAATAGACTATTATAGCTTTGTGCCTGTAAGAGTTTCAGACATTCATGCCAAATGTTGCCTGAACCAGGAGAGGCTATTTGAATGACCAATGGCTGTAAAACCAAAATGAGAAGGAATTATAATGTTTTCAAATCTTGAAATAAATTTCCCAGAACTTTGTATTCTGTAGGATGCCCTGATGTCGCAAACGTACCCTGGTAGAAATCGAGTACAATTCTAGTACAAATCGAGTACAATTCTAGTACAAGATTGGAATGTGCACATTTGGAACATCATTCGAGTACACTTTAACTGTACTCGAATGATGTTCCAAATGTGTACATTCCAATCTTGTACTAGAATCGTTCTTGATTTTCTCCAGGGGTAAATCATGGTATCTGATTGGTCAATTGAGGCTGTTCCATGTTACTCCCTGGCGTGAAACATTGCATTGGAGGTCAATGGGAAAGTGAACAAAATTCATCGTTACAGCTAAACCAATTTTTGTATCAACCCCTTTCTTTGTTATATTGTGCAAAAATGTGTCTTTCAACTTTATTTTCAAATAATATCAATAAATCTAAGCAGAAACATTAAATATTTTGGAAATATTGGATCACTCCATAGACATTACACAGTAAGTTTCACTCCAGTAACAGTGAATGAGTACGCCAAATTCAACAACTGCGTCAGACAGAATGATAAATTATTGACTGCTTTGTTTAAAAAAAATTGGTCAGTTGAAATAGCAACATAGCAATGAAAAGAACTGAACTGATAAGCTCTTAAATTATGCAGAAAAATGGATAGATAACTTCTTTCACCAAGCTTTAGTGGGTCAACTGCATGTCCTGGTCACAACCCTGCGTCTGATCGAAAGTACCTCAAAGAAAACACCCAGTATAGCAAAAACTTCTATCTGGTTGCAATCTAACAAGAACTGCTACAAATTCTCACATATACCACAAAATCTGAAATCCACAACTGAAATTAGAAAACTAGAAATTTTTAGAGAAAGCAGTTGATCTGCTTTAAGATTGTACTGCTTCCTGAATATCATTAAAAAGCAAACCACTGCATCTAATTCTCACCTCTAGACTTTATACCAATTTTGTTGAACAGCATTTAACCAGAGCCAGATATTGTTTTACAGCCCGTGTATAAGATTTAATTTTGACATCTGATTAAAACAATCACCTTTGATGATATCTTCTTTATTAACTTAATAACATTGGATTCCAAATCTAATGTAAGATATTGGTATCCTGCTGTCACACAACAGTTTAAGGCATCATAGTTTAACATGTATTTTCTGATTTTACTTACTCTTTATAGACAACCCGTCATCAATCAGTAGGGCTGTTTCTCGCATGAATTCAACAAGTACTGCTTCATCTTATACCGATGATCCCCCTCCATATCATTCTGTTGCTGGTATATCGCCTGCACCCCGTGGACGGTTACTCAGTCGGACTAGCTTATCACTACAACCATGTGTTCTGGAGGAACCTCCGCCTTCTTATGAAACTGTCATTACTTCCTTAGAAAATTGTCAAGTTGGAATTATACAACAACAAAACTGTGCTAGCCCTCAGGCTAGAATGATTGAAACTCCAAGATTGGTTGAAGACAGCCATGTTGTTTTAGTGGCAGACTCTTCGATGTCACAGGCGTCTGATACATCTGAAGATGTAGTTTCCTCAGTAACTGGTAGCGTATCATCTGTTCAGACTAGTCCAGCGAGGGAGCCTCTTCTATTACCAGATGTAGTCAACAATCAAATTTTACCCATTGATGAACAGACTGATGGGAATCAACAAAGTGAAGAAAACTCACTTTTGAAAGATTTGTGTATAGAAACAGCAACTAGTTTATAGTTGTAAATATTTTTTTTTGTCGCATATGTGACGTATTCAATGAGAATGGAACATTAAGTGTCAAATGGACCAAATGTTGGAAAATACAAACTTGGATGAATGAACAGATCTTTCCATTTGTTGGCTATTAAAAAAAATTCTTATTAATATACAATATAAATATTGACACTGAAATTCACACAAAATCATCTTGATTGATAAAATTGTATCTAAACTGTTACAATTGTGGGACAGTATTTGTGCAGGCCATTGTCTCATTTGTTCTGTGGAATAGTTGTTGAAGCATATTGTCACCCATGTATGTAATGATTTTGATCTATTCATTGTTTTGTGATTTTATTGTAAAAGTAATCACATATGGTTAAACCTAAAAACCCAACCAAGTAGCCGACTTCAAATTCAATTGTGTCAATGTGTGACTCATTCTCCTTGATATGTTAACATATTTTTAAAGTGAAATATTGAATTGAAGCCATTTCAGGTTTTTACAAGAGATTGTAAATATTTCCTTGTCCTTCATTTTGATACGGGTGCTGAAGACGTAGATGATAGAGTGGTGCTATATTTTTTATTTGAGCTGAAGAGTTGTATTGTGATATTTATTTGCCAGCTGATTTTAAAGCCTTTGCATCGGGGCATGAGATTAGAATTCCTGATTTCTTTTCTCACGAAGTAAGGGCTAAGAGTAAATTATTCAATTGTGTAGGGAGTGGCCAGATGCATTGGCCAGCATGCATAGATTAGCCATTTCTGGCTATCCAGGTTGGTACTTCTGTATGAGCTTGGAAGAGACCATGATGGCATGTGTCTGTCACGGACCAACTGAGGTAAACAAACAAACAAATATTGCAGTTAGATATCGTGGACAGGAGTAATGGTTCAACTAAGTACAAAGTAAAATTGATGAGGGGAGTATTGGTGCGTTCATCACTGCACCATCGATCGATACGCAGCCTTGAAATCTTAAGGCGCACTTCTCGTAGCGCATGTAAAGACTGCGTATCAAGCGATGTTGTAGTGATGAAACCGCTTGACTCTGAATGCACCATAATAAGTTGGTTTACTTTGTTTCCAAATTTCCATTGGATCATTTATTTGAAATTTTACATGTAAATTACTTAATTTTTGTGCAGTGTTTATAGTAGACCTAATTCAGAGGCACACCCTCTACAGGTAGCATGGGATTCCTCATTCAGCCATGTTTTGTAGTAGGAATTCCCAAAATGAATGGACCATTTTCTTTCATTATGGTAAGTACTCATGGGAATTCCCTATTATTTACCCAAAATTGAGTAAAATTATTAAGATTTGACATCATCTTGGACTAAAATGGTAAAACTGGCAAAGGAATTCCCAATTTATCAATAAAAAGGAAACTCCCAAGTAAGGTGCAGGGTTGTTTCTTTTTCCCATTCTATTACAATGTTCATTTTTTTTTCAAGCAACGGGCATTTGATTAGATACAATACTGAACCTTGATGAAATACTCCTAAAAATGCATGTAAATTGAATTCTGAAAATGTCCCTTATTTTTCAGCAAAAATAACCTATAAGGGATGTGCCATTTATTTATGGAAAAGAGTCCTGTCCTTGCTACTAATGATATCCATGTGTGATGGTCAAATAATGTGATAAAGCTGAAGAGAGTGTCCATGTTTATTTGCATTTCTCATAACAATTACAGTGTGTGTCTCTAGTTTAAAAAGTAAACTGTCAAAATCAACCAATCACACACTGTCATTACACGAGAGAGTAAGTTGATTGGCAAGCATGACCTTATTACAGTAGAAACTCGTTAACATGAAATCGTTGGGGCCAAGAGTGTGCTTTCGTGTTAGGCAAATTTCGAGTAAACCATAACAGTTATAATCGTTGCCAATAAAAATCAAATGCATTATATATACTGGTACTGATACTGCACCGGCTTAAACACGTGGCATCTGTAAGCTTACTTAAAAGCCGAAACGTCAGTAAAATCTCACGGACAAACATGAATCAATGAAATGTTGTATTAAAAGAATAATCCCTAACTTAAAACATCACATTTTCCCGCATTTACTTCAAAATTACTAACTTAAATCTAGCTGTGCAACGTCAGGAAACATAGAAATCGGCCATATTGGTTTAGCCACCGGACTCGCCAATTTTCAAGTAGGGTGTTTTTTGCGATGTTTTTTTAAACATCAATGTTTTCAAACTTGTTGAATATATAAGATAACGTCGATTGTACTTTTCGTGCAGTTTTCGTGTTATCTTTTTAAAACGCTATGTAAAATACACAGTAGGGATGGTCACTTGCTTTCAGCTTGAGTGGATTTTGTACTATTTCTTTCGTGTTAAATAAGAAAAATACATGATAAAACAATAGGGAAAGTCAGGGTTTTAAGTTCCTTTCGAGTTACACGGTTTTACGGGTTATGCGTTTTTGTGTTGCTGAGTTTCCACTGTAACAAGCTTTGGCAATAAAAACAGTAAATAATGATAAAACCCCTTTAAATTTACTCTAATTAGAAACATTTTCTTTATAAGATGTCCAGTATTTCTACCCATTTCATTGAAGTATTTTCAGTAGTGAAACATAGCGATTTAGCTATATCAATGATGACAACATATAAAATAAGGAGGGTTTAATCCATCATGTGAGTGCAAGAAAGTCGTATCTGCAATAGCTGCCCTAAGTTATATTTTATGCCTTGTCACAAGAATGTGAAAAATCCCTGAAAATGTCCCCGTCTTATTCACCTGAAGAACCAGTTCAAGAACTACTGACCCAAGACTGGAGATTATAAAGTGTGCAATCCAAATTTATGAAAAATGGCAGCTATTGCAGATACGACTTTCTTGCACTCTCATGACGAATTCTAAACGATAAGTAATGTTTGTCAATTACTGTCTACCACATACCTTCAGTAAAGTCTTCCTCTGGGCAATTTTATTTTTAGTTTAAATAGAACATTAGGATGTCAGGATTTCATGTAAAAGAATATACAGGGTTAGAATTTGTAGAGGTTTTGAGAGTCTATGGTATTTGAATTATATCTGATAGAGTTTGCAACTCTTTTCTGTTCAGTTTGTTTGCAATATTGTTCAGTTTACAAGATTCCAAGTGGACTGTTGTGTGTCCATGAGTCTTTGCATGAGAGAAACCTCATACTCCTGCTGAAATTCTAACCCTGAATACATTCAATATCAGGGATGCAAGTTTTCTGCATTTTTGCAGAATTGTGCAATTTTCTTTCACTTTCTGTAAAAACAATATACATATTTTGTAAATTGTCTGCAATTTTTACACTCATCAACTTACATCCCTGATTTATAAGATGAATATGTTGGTTATGATTACTTTATCTCCTTTAATATCTTAACACTCATATGATACTGCAGTAAAGCTTATTTGTGTATAAGATATCTCTTTTCTAATCACCACCCCCTCTCCCTAAATATTTCAGAGGTTTTCAGTTTGTGTACCTGTGAAAATGTTTTCAATACCATACCAATGTAAATAAATTTATAACTGTCTTTTTTTGAATAACTTTAGCATTGTTTTTTACAATGGGAAATTTTACTTCTTATTCTGTAACATTTTCTACCAAACATCACTATGGTACAGACTTAGTTATGACTGACAAGCTCTGACTGAGCCATCATCTAAGAGCAAAATCTACTTCGTCTGGCGGCTCAGCTAAAATGGCTCGTGTGTGATGCTATGCGGCACACGCTCGCTGTTTGGTCACCAAATGGGATGCGAAGGAATTGGCTAGTTCTATGACTGACATGATTTTATGAATCAATGTATATAATTACTCTAATGAGCTATTATCTTGGACAAGAGAGAAAGGAACAGTACATTATTGGTTTTTGTATCCTCTTGCCAGCATGTCAATTTTACAACAAGCATGGGTCATGCATAAAAGATAAAAGCTTAAAATTGATCCAAAGATTTACAATATGAGTTGTGACACCAGAAAAGTAGACCTTACTTAATCACGTACTCAGTACACATTTTATTCATAAACTTGAAGAAAACTTTCCTACTGTGTGCTGCTGAGCTGATCCCATTCATAAATGCATGCCGGGAATGGATGACATCTTATTTTACTAAATGCCATAGCACAGAGGAATCCCATATGAGTGTGTGTGGTGAAACTTGTATCAAAATGTCCAGAGAAACCCTGCCAATGATTGGTACTATTGTATGTTTTTGCCCAATGCTGTATTAATACCAGAAATATCACTTTAAGCACTGTATTAGGGCTGTAGTTTTGAGCACCTCAACACTGCACTGTACATGCTATAATGGGGCAATAGTATTCAAGTGGTTAATCTTGTAAGGCTGTTCATGTTTCCCTTTGTAGACCTTTTCAAAACACACAGAATTTCCGAAGCTGATTTTACACATGCCGGCAATTGCCGACAGAAAAAGTAACCCTTTAACTCAATAACCAGAATGTAAAGTTCACATTCTCGTTAACTGGTTGCGTACAAATTTGAACTTGTAATTAGGGTTAGCACTGACGAGTCACTTTTAGTGTGATACGCTCCAAGTTGACTGGCAATTGTAAGCTTAATCAGACAATTTTAAATGGAAATTTCACTCTTTCTGTCAGTGAGCATATGGTATCCCCAGCCAAAAATTGTTCAGAATTCTTACCATGTATGGGTCTGAAGGTTATTATTTTTCACTTTTATTGAATGCAAATGTGAGAGAATTGTCTGAAAATTTTGTTCACAAAAAAGTGAATCTTATGAGCTTGTACGTGATTGGTTGATAAACGGCCATGTGATTTACGTTCCGAAGATTACAGAATGGATTTTGAAATCGTCTATTGCCAGCAACAAAGAAATCACAAGGTATTATTATTGAAGTCCTGCATCCTGCAGTGTTTTGTACGAAATGTAATGATTTCAATAATAATAGTATTCAAATGAAAAATTTCTACCAATATCAAACTTGTCAGCTAGTATACTGTGTAAAAACAAAGTGTGCTATTTTTAATTGTTTAATAAATGTGTTTTTCCATTTTCATCTGAAGACGATTTATATTTCCCTTTATTTATTGGTTTCTGTAACTTATACCAGTTTGAATGTCACCTGACATAGCAAGTGTAAAAAGATTTGTCCAAGTTTCATGTTGTGCTTGTCATAGTATGTGTCATTATGTGCAATATGCAGTTGACGTAAGATGTAGCGTATTTTGTAAATACAAGAAAATGTCTAAGTTTGATGCAGCTAGGAAAGAGCTTCCTACATTTTTGACCAATAAAAATATTAATATATTAAAACAATATCAAGATAAGTTCCTAACCAAATATGTATATGTAGTTGAAATCCATAGATTATTCATAAAGACTTATTTTAACACACACTTCTGATACTGTCCACGAAATAATGTATGGGCAGAAACACTTACGCGCAGTTGAATACGCAGCATGAATCCACATATGGTTGATGCGTCATCTTTTAGACACAAGATAACTACTCCTTGAATGTACATCGATGTACATGGATGTAAATTTCAAACTCTCGTAGCTTGCCCAAATGAAAGCTTACAATTTGAAAACACTATTTGTTTATGATTTAGCAAAAAGGTGTGCTCTAGTAAATAAAATAGTGCAATATTAAAGAAGTTTAGACTATAGAGGTTATCTAATAATACAATTATGAAATAGAATGTGGTGAATTATAACACATCTTTTAACATAACCAAACTTTCTGACAAATATATGAGAAAAATTCATCATCTAATTATAGTAGGGATTTGATATCACAGAACCATGGCCTAAATTACTTACAGTAGCAAAGTGTAAATTGTAGCATGTTAAGATATGTCAAGATAAATTCGGTTCAAAATTAGGCAATTTGGCACACAGATATTGATCTGGGACAGATTGATCTAATCTTTTAGTGATGATGATGGGTTCATAAAACATGATTACTTTTTGGTCATTTTTCGTTGAGTCGAAGCAAAAGTGTAGTGCTAAGTTTTCAGCTTTACATTGCAAATGACTGTTCAGGCAAATCTGTACATAGCAACAAAAAGTGGTTTGTGAATTTAGGAAGTAAAATGACAAAAAATATTGATGTGTCAAACAATTTTAGTGATGGCCTAGCTCTTTTATATCTGGTAAAATAGGTCTTAATCAATCACCAGTGTAAATCAAAAACCATCATCTGCCAGCTAGTCAGTTTTAGTTTGCCAATGATATGATCACAATTAGTGGAATTGGCACTAGGTTTGTTAGACAGAAATATGACAGGGTTTTGGATCAAGCATGTGTTTTGTGTTTACTCTGTATTTTCCCTGTAACATATCTTGCCATGTACCGTAGTTTGTCATTGTATAATTGTATTTTTCAATTATGTCCTTTTGTAAGATGTTTGCTGTAGCAGCTGAGTAGAACTGTTGTTTATTATTTCTCTTCACTTGAGTCAAGCCTAGTTTTTAAGGTGAATACATAATAAAATATGTACTGCTAATTAGAGAGGCGGATCAAATGTGTGGAAGTTTTGACCAAAGAGTAGAAAGTGGATATTTTCGAACATGTTACAGAGAAGTTAAATTTTTCATTTATGGAACATTCGTCATATAATTATATATACTTTTACAAACAAAAATAACAAAGTTATGATTTGCTGTCTATGTTGTATAAAATTATTTATTAAATGTCTTTATATTTATTATTTTTAAACCAAAATCAACATTCAATGGTAAACTGTTCAAACTGTGTATCTGAAGTGGATAGCTGGGATCAATGTAAAGTCAATGAAAAACAAACAACCAAGAAAAGTGTTAAGAGAAAATATAGGCTTTCTGGCAGTATTGGAATCTAAAATTTATTATGGGAACATGTGGTGTCAAAAGTGATCAAGTCGCATATCACGGTCACAAGTAACCTCTATAATTTGCTCCAGACCAATTGAGTTATGTCTAGTTATCGTTATCTATTTGTACCACACCTGAAATACAAGAGATTGTACATTTTTAGTGGGTAATTTACGGAATATTTAGATCATTGGCATGATACCAATGCTACAGACAATGGGAGTGGAGTGTTTAGCATTGTGAACTTCTAATCTTTGAGTTTTAAAAATGTGATGGATTCTTCAGTAGATAGTCTCCTAAAATGTCCTCAAAGTTTATTCGCCACCCCCAACTTCTGCGCCCTAAAATTACAAAGAAAAGGGCCATTCACACTTTGTATCATTGTACCTCATTGTGGCTGTTTATAATGTTGATAAACAATCTGAGAAATCACTTGTCAACAATGCCCTCCTTAGGCTTGGCGTCCAAAGACATTCACTTGGTTGAGTGACATTTGCTCTTGATTTTCGGTATTACTTATTCGCTATAACGGAGAGCGAATGTTGCTCTCATTGCGCAAACATTGTCTCGATTGATAAAAGCGAATGCCACTTGCGCATGGTGTAGTGCTACGATTATTGAATAAACAAACCCAACAATATTCGGAGTTCGCTCCAATTCAATCTGAAGTGTAGTGAATGTAGTGAAATTTGTCAAGCGAATGTCGCTTCCCATTGGAGCAAAGTTTTCTTGGTAGGATGAGCGAATGTCTTTGGACGCCAAGCCTTAATTGTGGTAACCTAAAGGTTGACTGGAATGTGTAAAGTTGAACATCCAAAAGCCTCCCTCCAATAACACAAGACTTTTAACATTAAATCTATATTAACACCTCTTCGAAAGTTTTAAATCATGTCAGTATTGAATTTCTTGGACAAAGTAGACCTGGATGCATTTATTGAAAAATATCCAGTGTAATTTGAATGAGGTGTTGCAGTATACATCAAATTTTGCCATAATGAGTCTTGTTTTAAGGTCAAGTAAGTAAAAGTCAATGCTCCACATTTAAATATTATAATTCCGAGGTTCAAAAGCTTAAAACTTCATCTCAATGTAGACCGATAGAATCTGAATTCTATATTTAGTTCATGCTTTATATTATTTATTCTATAGTATGTATTCTGGCATATCATTTGTCTTCCACAAAGAAGTAAATAAAATGTGTACCTCTTGTCAATACTGATTAAAAAAATGAGAGACAAATGCATAACTGTGTTCACAAATTGCTTTTATTTGTACTGTTTTAAGTCTACACCTTATCAAAATGTGCTAAACATAGGTGAGGAAAACAGCTTTATTGATGTAAATAAATAATAAGGCATGTATATAGAGGTCAAATTTTAAAGGGATAATTTAAAACAAACACCAAGAGACCACAGAATTATGCTACTTTCATATATACTTCTTGTCGCTTTGCAGTTCTGTATCTTTGTGTATATAGCATGGCCCTCTGTTTCCTTTCACGCTTTTGAAATGACAAGAATTGTGTAACCTTTATGCCGCTTTACACATGGATTTCATAAAAAAATATTGTTGTACAACAGAATTATTTTAACTATGCTATGATATCAGGAAGTGACTATTGTCTTAAAAAAAAGTGACAAGCTTCAAACTATACAAGTATGGAAAAAGGGGGCTTTAAAAATGTTGATTGTTCAAACATGGTATGGGGTAGGATAGGATATATGAATAACTCCATGTGGGCACTGAACTTTGCGTTTTCTTGGTATAAGTGTGTGACCTTTCTTCAAGAACAAAAAATTGCGGCTTAAAGGACATGTATTCACACGTCACCAAAAGTAGGGACTTTAAAGAATTGATTCTTTGGGGAAAAAATATGGCCCAAAGAACAGAATTTTGACCAAATTTCAGGCTTTGGAATGGAAATCTTGCTAAAATTAAACTTTAGACATTTTTTTGCTGATAAGGGGGTCTTAAAGAACTGAAACATTCTGAAATGGGGTCTAAGGGAACTGCTTAGCGAACTGAAAAGGGGTCTTACAGGCCACACATCCCTGCAAGATAACCCCCCACACACACACACACACGAATAACAGGTCTAAAATGATGTTAAAAACAAAAGAAAGGTTGACTCGATTTTGCAACTTTATCATTTACAGAAGCGCCAAAATATGTAATTTAGTTGCATTTTGTATTCCTTACCCAGATTTCCAAGTTGCTCTTCAATTGTAGCTTTGTCGTGCATTGGCAGAGCAGGTGGGGGGGGGGGGGTTGCAGTCCCATTCTGGAGGTGGTGTACCCTGGAGCTATGGAGTAAATCGAGTACAATTCTAGTACAAGATTGGAATGTGCACATTTAGAACGTCATTCGAATACACTTTAAGTACAATTCTAGTACAAATTTTTTGTATTTTTAAACAAACAATTTGTACTAGAATTGTCCTTAAAGTGTACTCGAATGATGTTCCAAATGTTCACATTCCGATCTTGTACTAGAATTGTACTCGATTTGTACTAGAATTGTACTCGATTTCTACCAGGGTATGTATCAGTGTTGGAGGTCCCAACAAAGTCCCATTCTGGAGGTAACTGATATGTAAGAGTCAAAAGACCCCCTTTTTCAGCATCGCTGTCACCCAAAGACCTGTAAGTTTTTACAATTGCCTGTGCTCTCACCGGCCCAATGACCCCATAAATTTTTATATTTTTCTCTCACGGAATGCCAAATTTTGCTCTCCGAATGCCAAAAATCATGCTCTCGCCCAATGACCCCTCATTTTTTGAGCCTGTGCTCTCACCGAATGCCCCAGTCTGTCGGAGCGCCGGCCTTACACCCATACTATCCATTTCATATTTGACCCCCCCCCCCCGTCCCCCGGGTGTCAGAGTGGTGGCGTAAAAACTGCACATCGATAGACATCGAGTGATGTTGCTGTGATGAAATCACTACACTTTGAACACACCACTAGCCCGGGGGAGGGGGGGGGGTAACTGAGTATTCTGACCGGGTAACCACCCGCGTTACCAAAAAAGTGAGACCTGGATAGGTCTCTAGACTTGCAATATAGGGTATCAAAATCGACCTTGTACTCTGCAAGTCTCACATAGGGTCTTCCAAGTCCCTGATAGGGTATCAAACTAAGAAAGATTGAAATAATGCCAATGGTGCCTGAAATTGCCAATAAAAGTGTTTCAAATACCTAGAAACACTTCTTAAAAGTGCTCAAATGGTTGTACAGTTGCATTTTACCTATGATTTCTTGTAATAATTATTTGCGTACAGTCACACATTTGCCTACAAATAGGATACTGTAGGATATTATTTGAACAGGTCTGGGGTCGATTTCACTAACATTACGATGCATCGTAGCTAACGAAGGGTTCAGCTCGTAACTCCAACTAGACTTCACAAAGACGTGAAAACCCTTCGTAAGTGTTCACCGCCTCGAAAGCTATATGAATTATGCATTAGAAAAATCGATCCGTTTGTTAACGTTGTATGGGGTCAAGAGGTGGTTTTGGCTAACGATGGGTTTTGGTCTTACGATGGGTTAACGATGCATTTTAACGTTAGTGAAATCGACCCCAGGTCTCGGATAGGGTATTATTTCACTCATTTTTGCCAATTTTTGGTCTCATATAGGGTTACCTGCGGAACCTAGCTCCGGAACTCCGGTGGTTACCCAGACACAAATATCCATTCGAACAGATATGATAGATTTATGGTCTCAGATAGGGTATCATTTCACTCATTTTTGCAAATGTTTGGTCTCACATAAGGTTACCTTCGGAACCTCTGGAACTCCGGTGGTTACCCAGACACAAATATCTGTTACCACCCCCCCCCCCCCCCCGCCCCGGCCCTGGGCCACTAATTTTTTTGACACCTGTTTGAGTGAGGAAGAATAGGCCTGTAATATTTTAGGTCCAAAGTGCAAATTTGAAATTATTAGCTCAAATTTCATTTTTTTTATCCAGAATTTCAATTCATTATCCTTAGAAATCAGTTTCAAAAGATTTTTCTACACAGTATTAACAAAGTAATTTGGTATTAATCAGTTCACTTGACCCCCACTCCTGCACTTTGCACCTGACTAAATACCACTTTCAAAGTTGACTTCCCTCCCTCCCTTAAAAAATCAGGAAAACAAATCAATAAAACAAGTTTTACAAAGTATGGGAATTTTAAAAAGAAGAAGAAAAATCCTGCAGTAGGCTTAACCCCCGCCCTTTTTTTTTTTTTGAGCTCAACTCATGGGAACTTCACAAACTTTCTCAAGTAGGCTAGGCAGGTAGTAGCTGGTAGTAGAATAGTCTGCAATTTGTTGAATATGAATAGACTGGTCTGTTGTCCCAGTCTCTTGTCTGTTAAATAAGGGAACCGATGTTTACGGCTTGAAAAGCAAACCACTTCCGGACTCGGGATTCGATTGATCACTCATTCCGACATTCTCATTGCGGCTCATTTGGATGATATCTCAAATCCGGTAAGTTTCAGTAGGCCTATCCTTTGCTGTAATAAGCTTAGGCAAATTTACAGAGATAACGGTATTATTGTGCCTGTCAGTCATGTCAGTGTCACTGTCAGTGAAAGTATGGTTATTAAAGCTTATAATAATTAAGCTTACAGTCACCTTGCACTAGATTGACTTGTCAGTCCATATATGAATATGGGCTGACTGGGCTCCATAGTTATAGATAGACAGGCGAGTAACCAGGATTGTCAGTCTGAGGGGGCAAAAGTCGGTATCGTCCCTAAAACATCAGAATGATCAGTGGCAGTGGAA
>JXSR01S074172.1:6736-19685 GCA_000969725.1 Ophiothrix spiculata | reverse complement strand
GAAAACCTGGCTACGCCACTGATCTCTGTATTACGAGACCCGTGCTCTAACCGCTCGGCCACGCTCCCCTCTGCATATAAGATAAAATACTTCTATACAAAGGAAACAAAATTCAGACCAGAAGTAATTTCTTGACATAACATAAGTTTTAAATGAACTGGAGGTCATTGACATGGCCTGATTTCTGACATGGCATGGGAGGTTATTCCAATTTGTACTAGCACGATATAAAAATGTACGCTTGCCAGCATTTATATTGAAAGATGGAATAACAAGACTATTCGAAATTTGACTTCGAGTGTTATGTGAATGAATACTAGATGTATACTTAAACTGGCAAGAAAGATATGATGGGGCCTGCCACCTCGTGAACGAGACATTTGAAAACCAAAAGAAGAAGTTGATTCTGCCATCTTTTATTCAGTTTATGCCAATTTAAAGTTGACATTAAATGATCAATAGAGGTTCTTATATCAGCATTCAGAAGTATACGGGCAGGCTTATTTTGCAAAATTTGAAGAGATTTCAAGTGTTCCATGTTGAAATTTGTCCAAACAGCACTACAGTAATCAAAGTGAGGAAACACCAAGGCATTTGCAAGCATATTAAGACTTTTTGAAGGAAGATAGAATTTTACTCTATGAATAACACCAATGTGTTTTGATATAATTTTAGAAATATAATCAACATGTTCAGACCAGGATAGAGTAGGATCAAAAATAATACCCAGACACTTAAATTTATCAACTCTTGCAATTGAAGTATTGTTATACATCAGGTTAATATTCGCAAAGTTATAGAGAAGATGGGGAGTACCAAAAACCATAAATTTAGTTTTCTTAATATTGAGAGTAAGCTGGTTGTTCTCAAACCAGTGACCGATCTTGGAAAGGCTATCATTCATATTCTTATGAAGAGTTTCATGGTCAGATGAAGTAAACAAGAGAGTGGTATCGTCTGCATACATATCACTCTTGCAGTTGACAAAATCAAGAAGAGTGTTTACATAGATGATAAACAATAGTGGACCCAAGATCGATCCCTGGGGAACTCCAATATCAATATTTTTAACATCAGAAAAGGTTGAATTTATACAAACAGTTTGAGTTCTGATACTTAGATAAGAAGATATCTTTACTGTGTGTTTATTTTAATTTTTTATGAAATGTTTGATGTCATATATCAGACCCAGAAACAATTTAAGGACAAATATTAATTACAAAATATTATCGTTGGTGTAATTTATCGAGCGCACTCTGCCATTGATAACTTTATTCATGACTTCAATCCAATTCTTGAAAAAATGTCCTAATGGGTGACTACAATATCGATCTATTGAAGGGCGATACAGATAGAGCTACTCATGATTACCTTGACTTGATTTATTCATTTTCTCTTATACCATCCATATACAAACCGACTCGAATTACTGAAGATAGTGCTACCATAATAAACAACATATTGACCAATTATGACAATAATATTGACAGTAAAATTGTCCTGACTGATATAAGCGACCCATCTACCTACTATTGTTACTATCAAATTGAGTGTAAAAAATAGATCGTGTGATAAAAAGTACATCTATAAAAGAGTATTGACTGACCGAAATGTAGCTAAACTCAAGAAGAGATTGTCAAATATTCAATGGGACGGTATTCTTAAAGATCATAATGTTAATGATAATTATGAAATGTTTTTGAAAACCTTTACGGAAATTTATGATGACTGTATTCCGAACAAGAAATGTTTGTTAAACAAGAAAAAAGAACCAAAAAGTCCTTGGATTACCAAAGGCTTTCTAAAAAGTATTAATACAAAAAATAAACTGTACAAAGAATATGTAAACAACCCAAGTGAAAAACGATCTCAGAATTTTAAAACTTATCGAAATAAATTACATAACCTTATTCGGAAATCCAAACGAAATTATATGTTCAAAACATTTAAACAAAACAAAGGTAATATGAAAAAAACATGGAGAACGATAAACAAAATTATTGGCCGTACTAAGAAGAGTAATCAAGAAACAGTTTTTAAGAAAGGATCCATTGATCTTGTCACTGATCCTGTTCAAATAGCAAATGAATTTAAAAGCTTTTTTGTCAATATTGGACCGAAATTAGCAAAAGAAATTAATCATACTGGGAAAAATTATTTCAAATACATGAATAACCCTTTGTGTTCCAACATGTTCCTGAAACAAATTGTTGAAACGGAAATAATTAAAATCATTATGAAATTTAATAAAAATAAAAGTCCTGGCCATGACGATATTGGTAACAACGTTTTAAAAAAGATATCAAAAGAAATAGCAAAGCCATTAACCAGAATGTTTAATTTGTCAATAACTTCAGGAGAGGTTCCCGATAGTTTGAAAATTGCCAAAGTCGTTCTTATTTATAAAAAAGATGATCCTCAAGTATTTTCTAATTATAGACTAGTGTCAGTACTTCCAAGCTTTTCTAAAATAATTGAACGATTGGTTATTAACAGATGTGTAGATTTGTTTGACAAACACAAAATTCTTAATTCAAATCAGTATGGTTTCCGTTCTGGCCATTCAACCTATATGGCCATAGTTGATTTTGTAGATAAAATTTGCAACGGAGTTGAAAACAAACAGCAGTCACTTGGAGTATTCTTAGATTTGTCGAACGCTATTAACCATGAGATTTTACTTCATAAACTATCATACTATTGGTTCCGGGGAAAAGTTTTAGACTGGTTTACGAGTTACTTAAGTAATAGAAAACAATACGTAATCTATAACAATAAGAAATCTAGCCTGGAAAAACTAACTTGTAGTGTACCACAGGGTTCCATATTAGGTCCCCTTTTATTTATCCTATATGTTAATGATATTGTTAATACTTCATCGGAACTAAAATTTGTGTTGTTTGCTGATGATACCACTATTCTTTACTCTCATGAAAATCTTGCTAGTAAAATCAGAATCTTAAATAATGAATAAAAAGAAGTATCAAATTGGTTTAACACAAACAAACTTTCAGTTAATGCAAAAAGACCAATTACATGTTATTGGGAACTCACCAGAGAAATTCAAAAGACGATGATAATATATTTGTTGAATTGAATAATACAAAGCTGGAGAGAGTTACTTCAACCAAATTCCTTTGAGTAATTGTAGATGAAAATCTGTCATGGAATAGCCACATAGATGGTGTTTCGAAAACAATATCTCGGAATATTGGTGTCATCAACAAACTAAAGTATTTTGTTCCTAAAAGAGTCTTACATACACTGTACTGTACTCTAGTTTTACTTTAAGTTAATTACAACATTTTAGTTCGGGGCAATACGTGCCATGGTCACATGGATAAAATATTCAAACTTCAAAAATGGGCTGTAAGATCAATCACAAAAAGTCACTATAGAAGCCATTCTGCTCCGTTATTCAAAGAGTTGAACATTTTAAATGTTTATGATTCTTATAAACTTGAAGTCGGTACTTTCATGTTCAGGAATAGTTTTAAAAATCACTTACCAGAGAGCTTCAAATGGTTCTTTTCTAAAAATAATGATTTACATAATTATTAGACTAGACACGGTCATGACTTTATTCAAACTAGGAATAAAACAGTTTTCTCTGATCAATCAATTAAAACTTCTGGTCCTTTTCTTCGGAAATCAATTGAGCACAAAATAAGAAACTCCAAATCAATTAAACACTTTCGTACTCAATTCAAATGTCACCTTCTATCAAATTATCATTAGCAAAATTTTGATTGGAGCACACATGGCTTTTCTAGCTGTCTTGTCCTGGTTTGTTGTTTGATATAATGTTTTTGTTTTGGGTTGTGATTACCTCGGGCCTTACTGGCCTTTCAATCACATCCCATATATTTGTTTGTTTTAATTGTATTTCAATTATGTTTTTATTGTAAATATATGGAAAATAAAACTGACTGACTGACTGAATGAAAACCAATTTTAAGTACAACCATTAATACCATAGCTTTTAAGTTTCTTTAGAAGAAGGTTATGATTTACTGTATCAAATGCCTTTTTAAGATCAATAAATAAGGCACCCGTTATCTTACTATTATTCATGTTATTGAGGATATGATCAGTGACATCAAGCAGAGTAGTAGTTGTGGAATGGTGCTTTCTAAGGCCAGACTGACATTGGTTTAAGAGATTACTAGTTGTAAAAAAATCATACAATTGATTGTGAACACTACGTTCAATAATCTTAGATAAAATAGGAAGAACTGATATTGGTCTATAATTATTTACATCATCTTTATCACCAGCTTTAAAAATTGGGTTGACTTTGGCCTGTTTCCATTTAGATGGAAATGTTGATGTTAAAAGAGATAAAGAACAAATTAAGGCCAAAGAGTTACAGATAACAGGAGCAGCTAGTTTTAAAAGCATCACATTGAGGTTATCAAGACCTGTTGACTTATTATTATCCATTTTGCAAAACTCATCAAAAACAAATTCAGGAGTAATTAAGTCAAACTCAAAATGAGCATTAGTATTTATATCCAACTTGTCATTCATATTCAGGTAACATGCAAATCTGAAGTTGAACATCAAATGGACTTTTTCAAAATTGTTTGGTGTCAGTAATTGCCCTAACTAGTACTATTAATTGATAGAGTATGAGCCTTTAAAAGTAATTGTATAATTTTTTACACAAACATTTCCATGTCAAAGTCACATATTTTGTCCGTTTTTTGTGTTGAAATGCCTCTAATAATAGTTTTAGAGGCACTCGGAACATACAAATTGGTCTGTTTGAAGCTTGTAGTTTGTGCTTTCAAATCTTATTACTGTATTACTTTATGTGACAAATTTTATCAAGTTACACTATATCTGATAATCATGTGTTTTGCAGGAAAAATGTAGGTTTTGCTTATGTGTTAACAATTATAACAGCAAATTTATGGAAGATTAAGCCCTGGTTCTTTTGTTTTCACAAAATATGGTCCATTTAAGTTTAAAAACAATATGAGACAAGCCTAAATAATGTTCTTGAATTTTCACCACTTTTCACCAAGTTTTGGTATATGTTGAACTAGCCAGAGCCATATGGTATTATCTTGTAGCAGCCATTTTACTTATTTGTATTTCAAACGTATTCGTAACTCATTGTAAATACTGTATGATATCTTGTAAATAGTGTATGATATATGTATATTTCAATTACTATATCGTAATACAATTTGTGTACAATGAGGGCCTGGTTGAAAAGCAGTGCTTGTCACTGAACCAGTAAAACCCTCAATAAAGAAAGAATAAATAAATAAATAAATAAATATCATTATTAGAACATTTATTTGCCAAATTTTTACCAATGGAAATGAAAAATGTGTTGAAATGATCAGCTGTCTCTTTTTCATTAGTTGTAAGACCTTTATTACATTTCAGAGCCTGAATAGAAGATTTTTTATTTGGAATAAGCTTTTTGATTGTTTTCCAAAGTTGTTTAGAATTTCCAACATTTTTATTAATATCATTATCTTTTTCAAATGCTTGTTTAGATTATTTACTTTATTTCTTAATTGTTTAGCTTTATTCCAGTCATTAGGATCATTCGTTTTATGAGCCCTCTTATATCAGTAATCTCTTTCCCTAGACAGCTTAATTCTTTATCCATATAGATTTAGTATTTGTTTCATTATATTATAAAGATTATAAAACTGCAAATTTAGATAGCAAGACTTTCACAAATGATGTTAGTCTTCAATCAGCTGATTGCTTATTTTCTTTTTTCAGTTCGTAAACCTTGCCTTTTGCATGTCGGAGTCAGTGCTGCATTTCTTGCCTAATATCTGGATCATGTTTGCTGTAGTGTTCTTTGAGGGACTTCTTGGAGGAACTGCTTTTGTTAATACCTTTTACATGATTGCGCAAGAGGTAAGATATTATAACTATATGAAACAGATTACTGTATTTTGTAGATATAAGTCAAAACTGATTTTAAAGGCTCCATGACACGTATACAAATATTTTTTACTGAATTTTTGAGCAATTATGATATTAAGTTGGAAAGATTGTTTCCCTGCTTTAATTGCATTGCATGTTTATTTTGTTTCATTATATTTCACAAAATACAGATTTTCACATTTCCTGAATTTATGTGAGTCAAAAGTTGGGGATTGTGATCAGTGAAAATGGATATTTGTGATGGCTCACCCCGAAAGGGGGGACTTTGCAGATATCAATTTTGATTTTATCATTTCATCTGTCACAGCATTTTCTATAAGTTTTAAAATGACACCTTACTTGTTGAAATTGATCAAGGCGATCAAATTTTACAACAAAAAATCTTCTGGAAATTTGTTTTATTTTCTTTATTTTTTGCTGCCTATTTTCACCGGTTTCTTGAAAAGTGTTCTGTCGCAAAGTCACCCTTTTCGGGGTGAGTCATCACATATGTGCTATCATGCATGTGTTGGAGAACTCTTCTGATATAAGTGAAATTCTGAAGAAATTGTCTAACTTCTCCACATTTTATCACGTCATATGTGTGTGTGTGCACATGGGGACATCAGGGGCCGATTTCACTTAAATTTAGCGATGGTCGCTAACCCCGTTTTGATCGCTAACTCCAAAAATGATCGCTAAATAGTGGTTATTAGCGATCGTTTTTGGAGTTTAGCGATCGAAACGGAGTTAGCGACCATCGCTAAATGTTAGTGAAATCGGCCCCAGGTTGGCTAGTCATTGCATTCATCAGATATTTCCAATAACTCTGCTGGTTTAGGTTTCAAAGCAGTTGAAATCTACTTTGCCATCTATCTTCCTTTTACAGAGCCCATCTAAGACCAAGGAATTCTCAATGGGGGTTACAACTATTTCAGATTCATCTGGCATTACATTGGCTGGTTTGACTTCCATTCCAATACATAATGCTTTGTGTAAAATCACATAGCCATCCTGCATATAGATAAATGGAACCAACTATCAGGGAACTGTCAGATGCTCCAATTATGAACACTTTTATTTAGTGTTGGTATTTTAGCATTTATGCATAAATATAACATTGGTATAGTTTTTACTTCATGTCGACAATAATATATCTACCATTATCATCAACAACGCTTTATAATTGAGCAATCAAATTTATGTTTAAAAGTTCAGTACCTTTGCTGTTTGATGTATCAGAACTCCAAATTGCTTTTGAGCACCATTCATTAATCCGACATGTAATATCATTCACCATACTATGAATTTTTGTGCAAAATTTGAAAAAAAATATGTGCAATAGACTTGCAAACAAAAGCTCATTTGTGAATGTTTTACCACTTATGTGCATAAAGATGTTTTTGAATCCCATTAGTGAACATGGGGGTTAAAACCATATGGTTGGTCAAATTGTCGTAAGAAATTTTGGTCAGATGTGGACTGTATCAGCAAAGCCATACCTCAAAAAGCCTTTTATCAGACTTTCCTCATTTTTTGACAGTTTATATTTTATATATTATCTTTTTTCTGAATATCTAAACAGGAATTGCATTCTATGCATTTGAGAATATAGTGTATTGTGTTAACTACAATATTTCTTCTGCACATAAAAAATAGAGTTAAAATAGATTTCTGTGATTTGTCTGAAAACTTATTACCTGAAAATATTCTATATTGTTATATAGTGATATAATAAATAATTGAGATTTGTACTTGAGGAGTATTTTTTGGTCCATGAAATTGGCCATTTTTACTTTAAACGAAAATCAAATATAAAAAAAAATACAGATTTATTTATCTTGAATAGATAAGTCACCTATACAAGCATGACTTTTGATGATTCTAGGTTGTTTGATATTAAATTGGGTTTTTAAACATTTTTAAGCTTGCAGAAATATTAAGAGCCGACAGTGTAAATTGGCAGCATTAGGCCAAGAAAAACATTGTTGTGTTGCTCTTTTGGGAAAAATTTTTAAGTCAGGTCGGTAGGTTGTGAATATTATTGTTTTTTTAAAACTTTTGTTGAAGGAGATTTTGACCTTTAAAATATCTAAAAACAATGCATTTTTAAGGTCAAATGATGACACAACAAGATCATTTACTAGTTATTTCTGACAGGACACCAAAGATTTGTTAATTTAACACATTTATTGTGAGTTTCTGTGCTAAAAACAGTAAGTTTGATAGAAAAAAAATTGTATAAAAAAAATATCCGACCTGATTTTTGCCAGATTTAAAGTCGGTCGGAAAAGAGCAACACAGCAAATGTTTTCAAGGCCTTATCTTATTTTGCATTCAGAGCTATACTATACTACTATACTAAATGGCTATTATAGAGCGCTATTACAAATAAGAACATAGCGCTGTACATAAAGAGCAATAAAACAAAAACTGAGCAAAAAAGCAAAAAGCAAAACAAATTACTTAGAATACAAATAAGTCTTAAGACTACGTTTCAGCTATGCCCCAAAACCTCAAATTGTGCATCCAAATGGATCCCCTTATGTACTTATTTGTTAAAGGCTTTTGAAGAGTGAAGGACTTGAATGAGATCAAGTATTATTTGTGACCCGCCGCATTGAAAGATACAACTTAAAATTTTATTGAAAATATTAATGATTAATGACTTGATCGTGGAGGTATTTCTGTAGCATATGGGATAATTATGAAAAAATCAGAGTAAATGTTTATCTAGGGCCATTGAAATAAAGTTTGAAATATTGGATGCACCTATAAAAAAGTACAGTAGCATGGTCTTTCAGAAATTGGAGGACTCCGAATCAGCAGGTCCTGAGTTTGAGCCACGCTACAGCGAATTGGTTATGTCCTTGAGCAAGACAATTACTCTTGGTTGCTTCATCAGAACTTAAGCATCATCTCCCTTACACAGCTCTCCAGTGTCCTGATAAGTTTTCATCATAAGATTGCAAGTTGAAATGGTAATGAATATTTTCTAATAGGAGCATAATATAATTTCAAAGATTATGGTATTAATGTGAATGCTGCATAAATACTTGGTATTGCTTTATGCTACTGTCATTGTACAATTTATTATTTCAAAAAAAAAAAAAAACACCCAACAAGGCTGTTCTAAAGGAAATGGCTCTCCAATTGGCCTGACAAATATAATGATATGTGCTTGTAAATATTTTTTAGGAACTCAGGGTCATTTCACATATTACTATACTTTGATAGATTTAGATAGCGGATGGTGCAATCCAAATATCCCTTCTTTTTTTTTCGATTACCAGTAATACACATGACCTATTTTTGTATAGCAATGCAAATGAACAAAAAAGATGTTAATTACTCATATTTTTATTTTCCAAAATAGACAGTTTTGCATATTGATAGGCAAGACTCTGTTTAATTTGCATTAGACAAATGATCATGAGGGATGTTGTGAAATCTGGTGAATACTATTTTTTCTTAACTTTCGGGAAAATAACAACCCACTCATCACCAGCTTGACTCGGTGCCAGTGGATTTTACAAATATTCTGAGTGTGACATTTAACTAAAGGAACACTGACATATTATTAATGATATAAATAAAAGGTGTTATTTTTATATTAAGATTCTTGTATACAGTACTAATATCAAAAATAAAAACCCATAAAACTTAAAAAATGTTGTTAAAATATACCCCATGGTGTAAATAAGTAACTGTAAATTAACTGCACAGATTATATATTTTCAAGGTGCTTCAATAAAGTTTACAGAATTAAAGCGAATGACTTAAAAGTTTTCTTCTTCACAATATTCTTAACAGGCATGAGAATTTCCAGGAAATTTCCTGATTTTAAGATTTTTTTTGAAAAATTTCCTGTTCAAAAGTATAGCAAAGTCCTTATTTCCAGGAAATTTAAGGATTTTCAAGAATTTTTCTTAGTAATTGTTCTCAGGCCTGTCTTTATCCTAAATCTTGATGAATCTTTTACCTAGAAGTTCAAGGAAAATAAACACCTGTGTTATATATTTTACATTATATACTGTATTAATAAATTTTAGTGTGTTGAAACCCTATAACATTATTTCAAATAATTTCAACCATCTTTAGAAAACCCCGTAAATGGTTCTTTTGAAAAGACTATTTACGGGTTTTAAAAGACTATTTACGGGTTTTGAAAGACTTTTTACGGGTTTTCTGCGTAATTTATAGCCGTGTCACTTTCACGCACTGACTTACGCGCGCAACAAACTTACGACACGCAAGGCAATACGTGCATTAACATATTGCTTGCATTCATGGGTATAGCATTTTGTTTAAGTGCATTTTTTAATAAGATATGAATTAAATTACGCCATTGGGCAAGAAAAAATTACGTTATTTGAAAATTTATTAATACAGTATATAAAACAAATATATACTGACATTTTCAGATATCTGGATTAAAAGTATGGTCCTTCAGTGACACTTCAGGCCCATAGGTTTAACCAGAGATCTTCAAGTCAGTATACCCTATATTTGTATACTAGTATATTGGTATTGTTATCACAAAACTGAATCATTTTCAATCAAGATTCTTTCATTTACCTATTTAGACAAGAATAGATACATGCTGATTTGGCAAGAAAATAACTCACTTATTTTTAAGGGCCCACAGATTAAAGCAATATTATAAGATTTGGTCTAAAAATAGATTTGGTCCGAAAATAGATTTGAATGAATTAATTAAAATGAAAAATCATGACTATATAACTATCGGCATACGTATGAATAAATTTCTCTGAACTTGTCTGTCACAAAGAAAATGCACCTAATGTAGACATGTGCTATCCTGAGTTAATGCATGAATCTCAAGAATTTGATATAACAAATAGCTATAATAGCAAAAGTGTGCAATTTTACATCAAATCCTTTGAAGGGTATCAGTATCTATCAAGAACAAACCTTTTGGTTGGATCTTAATGTATTGCTCTAAGAGATTTGGGGCCTGATCGAGCCCACACTTTTAACTAAAAAATTTGTTGGGGCAAATGTGTGCATGAAGCATAGTTATACATCCATAATGGGACATATAAACATTAAGTTTAAAAGTTTTGATTAGATTTGGAGTTGAAGTTTAGGTTAAATGTTAGGGTTGGAGATTTAGAGTAAAGTTAGTATCCCTAAATTTGCATTTTGGGAGATTTTTTCTTTCTTTATTTTAGTTTTGCCAAAATCTTGTAAAATCAGGTGTTTTTTTTTTAATTTCTTTGTAAAAAAATTTCATATTCTATCCCAGTTTTTTGGATTTAGGGGGAAAAAAATTAGAAAAGAAATTGCCCGTCTGACTGAACCTTCTTGCAAGGTCTGCCAGCCTGTAAATTATATTATGATTAATAAAATGAAACACATGCAGCTATGAAGGAGGACCTTAAGGTGTCTGGTCCATGATAGATCTGCCCGAAATTTTCCAGTTAAATCGGCATGAATGATATTTTATCGATGTAGAACCGATTTTTAAAATAAAAATTGGGGGTCACCAGATTCGTTTTTGCATGAGAGTCGGTTTAAAAACAGCATTTTTGGAGGTTTTTCGGGAAAAATTAGTACAGAGGTCTATGGGAAATGTGGCAAAAGTTACATTTAATGTTGATTCAAAAAATCCGCCTGAAAATGTTTGTCGATTTTTTCACAAAAGTTGCGCACAAGTATGTTCTTTCAAATAAAACAATAAAAATTGGGGTCACCGAACTAATTTTCCAGAAAAATATTAAAATATGGCAATTTTTAGCTTCAAAATACTACTCAGAGTATCTGCGCATGCGTATTGCAGCACTTACCCACTCGGAAACTAGCACGTACTGGTACGCATTGACGGCGCGCGGACCAGACACCTTAAAGTAAAATTTGGAAAAATGGTATTCTATCTTTGTGACAAAAAGCCCGCCAGTAAACAGCCATACATTGAGTTGTTAAGGTGCACAACGCTTCTTGCAGTGTAATGCAGGCCTGGTGTAATGTACCAGTGCAGTGGGGGTTATACAAGCAGAATAGATGAGAGGAATGCTGGACTGAGACAATGACCATTGAAAAATATCTGTTTTCAGAACTTAAATATTAAACAGATTTGCATAGTGACATTGGTGAGTATTATTGTTGTTTATCTTTTCACTGTTTTTCAACCACCTGTTACTTTTAGATGGTGTGAGAGAGAAAGCATTGAATTTGTAACTGTTTCACACAAACATATGCATTTCCATAATTCCTCTGAAGGGGTAATAGTTATGAGCATGACCATAGTGTCCAATGCAGGAACCTTTGCTGCAAAGTTCTTTCATGAAGAATAGCTAATTAACAATGATCAAACAAGAAATTTACAAAAATTAGTGTGCACAATGCTGAAAATCATTAGTTATATTGACCTGATCCATGAGAATCACCAAACCCAGATTAGGAATTTCCTAAAATTAATATGAAAGCAAAATAATAGATGTTTGTAGAATTATTTGTAATGAATTTGATGAAAATTCAGCCAAGAAATTGCCATAGCTTGGGTTTAGGGATGAATCAATGGGAGTTCACATTACAAGGTCTTCTTACATATCAAAGTATTCACCCAGTAAAGTATTCACTCAGTTACTGGATCACACACATAGGTTCGTGTTCAACAATAATGGTTACCTACTGATTTTAGATAGTTGTTGGAAGTACTTTCTAAAAATTCAATAAAATCAGTAGGTGTTGAGGAAAGTTGAACTTCCCTTTGGTGATTGTGGCTAATGCCTTTAAAGGGACTGACCTAGATTCTTCCCACATTTTTTTTTAATGAATCTGTAGAAAAATGTTTATAGTAATATAACCTACCTGTAATTTTCCATGATTTTGAGGAATATTGGAGAAAATTGCAATTCTTTACCAACTATAATTTTTACGCTGGCGCAAAAAAATATTGTAAACAGTGTTGTTTCAATTTTAAAAAGATCTTGTTTCTACACCTGTGATGGGTAAACAAATTATTTTTGATGAAATCGTTTCTATTATGTATTAAATTACCTGCAGGAGCTTCATTTGATCTTTTATC